>PVJN01064049.1:0-10599 GCA_004026805.1 Lasiurus borealis
TACCTGCATAAAAACCCACCCTGCACACAAGGCCATGCACATTTGGAAGCGTATACACGTGCACTCTCATTGCTATTCGTGCACACATGTGCCTGTGTCCTATGTGCATCATGCTCTGAGCATCCTTTGAGATTTCTTCTCTCACCCACACAAGCCAGGTTCATGCTGACCAGACTCCACCCCTGCTTCTCTTTCCCTGTGGATGGGGACAGAGAAAGCAGACAATGCGCAGTGGGGACCCCAAGTCAGCGGGGTGTGGGGGGAGTTCACGGGTCAAAAGGATTTGGGCACAAATATGTGTGCAGCCGGGGATGCTTCCCCTTGGGACTGTGGCAATCCTGCTGCCCTCACCCTCAGGGCAGAGGCCTCCCGGTTGTGCAATAGCATCAGAACAAGCTAGCTGGAGGAAGGGGCACTTTTGCCGATTCTCTGAGATTCTGAGAGTGGCCACCGAAGGGAACTGGAGAGCTGCCCAGTGTGTGCACTGCTGAGCGTCACGAGGGGAGAGCTGGGGCTGGAGCCATGCATTTTTGATGGGCCAATCTGCACGACTGAATGATGCTCTTGAACTGTGCCCAGCAGCCCAGGGATAGAAATGAGGAAGGCAGCTTAGGGGGTGGATCCAGGTTTACAACTTTATTCTTCGGTAATCTTGAAGTGGAACTTAGCATCTCATTCAACTATGAATGTAGGCAACAGACCACAATGCCAACAATATTGGCACCAATAAAAATCAAAGATGCTTTCATATTAATTATAGTTATGCAGGTACTCAAAATATTATTTATGCCCATTATTATTTTGAAATGACTTTGAAACTTAAAATTACACATTAAATGACAAGATGTTTTACTTAAAGTCTTGTCATTTAATGTGTGATGCGGCACACATATCACAGGTTTTTTTTTAATACCTCAAGGAAAACGATTTTAAATATGATAATGTTACATGCAATAAACACCAATTATTCAAGAAAAATGATCTTACATACAATGTTAGTATATGCAATAAACATTAATATGTCAAGAATAAAAGGATTTTAAGTACAATGATATTACCAAAACTGTACTAACAGTATGATATGACCATATCATAATTTTTTAAGTATCGGTTTTCTTTGTAATAGTATTCTGTTTTATGTATTTGAAAATGTGACTCTGAGAAGAGCTTCCATAAAACCAGGCCAGGCTGCCAAATGGATCCAAGGTACATATGCACATGTACACACACACACACACACACACACAACACACGCGCGCGCACACACACGTGGAAGTACTGCGCCAGGGCCTGCCTTTACATGACCACACCCACTGAGGAATGCTCTTATGCAAAGATTATCTTCCCTGATGCTGCTTCTCTAGAAATAGCTACAGTTATAACCAAGGCTTGGGAGATGGAAGCAAGCTTATCTAGCTAGTTATCTAGATCACATTTCTGTTCATTCCTTCTACGGGGATATTTCTTTCCTGGCCCATGGATGGAAAATAGAGCAAGCCCCATGATTTTCCTGCTGCCTTCCAGGTAATAAAAGCTACTCTAGACATGAATTAAAAGTCCAGTTGTCCGAAATATTACAAACTCCTCCCTCTCCCCTGTTCATGCTCCTGCAGACAGGATGCCTGCCCTGGAAAGGTGATGTCATCAGTGAAAGACACTGTGAGGAGTCACCCAGGGGCATGCCTCAGTTTCCCCCTGCTGCTGGAAGAACAGCGCTCAAGGTCCTTTGCTCAGGGCTCTGGAAATTGCCCTCAGCAAAAGGGGCATGCCTCCAGACCATTTTTATTGATTTTTAGAGAGAAAGGGAGAAGGAGAGAAAGAGAGAGAGAGAGAGAAACGTTGATGTGAGAGCAAAACATCAATCTACTCTCCCTAGGGATCGAGCTAGCAACCCAGCATGTGCTATGACCAGGAATCGGACCGGCAACACTTTGGTGTACAGGATCCTGCCCAACCAACTGAGCCAACCTGGCCAGGGCAGAAGGGGACTTGTAAGTGGAAGAGGCCAGCCAAACAATAACAGTCATCAGAGACATATGAGACTAATCAGAGAGAAGAAAGGCACAGAAGAAAGTGCAATGTTGCTGGCTTTGAAGACAGGGGAATGAGGCCGGGAGCCAAAGAATGTGGGAGGTCTCTATGAATTAGAAAGGGTAATGGATCACATTCACTCCAGGAGCCTCCTGGGAGAAAAGGAGCCTTGTTCTCGCTTTCATTTAACTCCTGGAAAACTCACTTCCTGTTTCTACCATACAACACTGTAAGATACTAAATTTGAGGTAACTTGTCACAGCAGCAATAAGAAACTAATACAACTAGGTAACTTAACCTCTACGGCGGTTCTTGGAGGGTTAGTGGAGAGAGATGAGACTGAAAACTTCTTAAACCCAGCTCCATGGGTCTTACTCTGAAAAGAACATCTGGGTGTGTCAGCATGGATTGAAAGCTATTGCCTTTGAACACCAACATAGCGCTGGGGTCTAGACCAGCAAGGGCTCACAGAGTCTTAGAAAAGGATCCACAACTTTCAAAGAGTCCAGTCATCATCAATACTGACACAGGGACCAAAACAAAGACATAGATGCACTGACCAGGTCCTCTTTTTCTCCATTCTCTCTCCCAAGAAATTAGAAGACGGTCCCCATATTGTGTCACCCAAATTATGAGAAAAACAGCACCAGGTTCCAAATGCTGAAGCAGGTTTTATGTGTCACTGCATCCCTGGTACTGAGCACAGTGCCACGGACCCACTGTGCACCCAATAAAAATGTGTTGCCATAGTGGCTCAGACTTTCTTTGAGATGTGAATAAATCCAGCAGATCCTTAATAAACCATGTGAATTTAAATAACAACTTGAGCCCAGATCATGATGCCAAATTCCAGGGAACTCAAGAAGAGATGAATAATGATGTTTTTCTCTGCTAAATCTTATCATGATTTCTGAGTTGGAAGCATCAAAGAAAAAAAAACACAGTTCTAATATTCCTTACACCTGCATTCCACTGATTAAAGCTCGATACTCAAAATTGCCATTTGCAAATGCAGTGCAGCTTGTTTTCTCATTCCTTCTCTTAGAGTTGAAGACTGTCAGAAGAGATGAGCAATCTGGCCACGGCCATGAAGGAGCAAAACGCTGCTTGGAGAAGTCTGTTCCTGGACTCTGCTTCAGCAGCCGGTAGCTAAGGTGGAGGTGGTGATGAAAGGCGAGTGGGGGGTTGGAATGTCGTTTAGTTGTAACATATTGTGACATGGAACAAACATCTCCACAAGGAGGTTAAAATGGAAACTTTAAATTATTCGATCATCCGATGACCTCAAGGTGACTTGGCAGGCTCTGCATTGATGGGAAAGGTCCTTTGTCTGGATGATGGCACACTCCAAGCAGGCAGACACGCAGCTCCAAGGTGAGATAACTTATAGGATCATGGCAGGAAATGGCACTCGTCATGGTTTGGAGGAACCCTGCAAAAGGGAGGGAATGTGCTTTTAGGGTCTTCACAAATTGCTTGGTTCACACTCTTCACAAATTGTTTGATTCACTCTCTTCTAATCACGCCACTGCCTGTCCTCAAGAAGTGTCTCCAGCCTAAGATTATGCCTTTCCCCCATTCTTTACTCAACAGCAATGCTACTGGTCAGAGCCAGAAGAAAGGGGATTCCATAGTTGACTGTTGGTTCTCCCCACAGGTATTCTTATTTTCACTAGGAATTTAACCTTTAAACAAGTCACCTCATTAACAGTGTTTGCAACTGATTACATTTTTACATTCTCTAACTCCAAAATGCTCATGTATGTGGTACAGTCATTGAAAAGGAAAGGTTGAACAAAATTATATAAAGTTTGATTTATAATAGCAGGCATTAAAGTACTTACACTGTACATGTTCCATTTGTCTTTATAGAAATCATATACACGTGTATGTACATTATAAATATATCTAAAATGCGGAGTATCTGAGATCCATCATAAAACTGCTAAGATTTCAACAAGGCTGAATCATCTGTGAAGTGACAGTTAAGAACTGCCTGAGCATTGAGAAAGGGTTTGCTAAAGCTGATTGTATCAAAATTACCTGTAAAAAAAAAGTTAAGCTATAAATCTTGAAATCATCAAAACAAGGTAAAGAAAATGATTTTTTTTTAAATAATCTTTTTAGCTCAATAAAGGTGAGCTTTGGGGCTAAGTTGCTTTTTATGCTGTGACGTTGATTTCTCTGTTTGAAACCATTTTCTTCTTCTGGTCCACAGATGGCCTGGCACATTGCTATTCGCTTTAATCTCACCTTCTGCAGTGCTGCCAGCCCACAAACTTGTCATCTGAATCACACTTACTGGATCCCTGATGGGTAACGAGAATGAACACAGCCTGAAGACAGTTCCTAGACCTGCAGACTGAGATTGCTATCAAAACGCTTTTAATGTCAGCAACCGTTCCATTACTCACTGAAACAAAAATAGGAATTTACCATAGTTTGTTTTGCGCTTTAGATTTTATTCACTACCTGCTCCAAACTTCAAATATTGGTACTTTTAAAAAATATCTTTTCCTCTAGCAACTTAATAAAAACAAATACGGTAAAGAATAAGAGGCACCATTAGCTAATGGCCGAGAAGTTACCATGTTGCGTACACTTGTACACGTGGGTATCATAATGTATTGAGAGGGTTTTTATTTTTTATTTATTTTCTAAAAATATATTTTATTGATTTTTTACAGAGAGGAAAGGAGATAGAAAGTCAGAAACATCGATGAGAGAAAGACATTGATCAGCCGCCTCCTGCCTCCTGCACGCCCCACAGTGGAGATGTGCCTGCAAGCAAGGTACATGCCCCCAACTGGAATCGAACCCAGGACCTTTCAGTCCGCAAGCCGTCGCTCTTTCCACTGAGCCAAACGGGTCTCGGCAAGAGAGGGTTTTTAAAAAAAACAAAAAACAAAAAACTAATATCATTAGCATATTCTCATGTCATTAGTCTCTCAAAACATGACGTCAGTAACCATAAACCATTACCTCCTACTTGGAACTTTACATTAATTCCTATAATAGTGCCATGAGAAATACTCTTGTTCATTAATCATTAGCTGCTTCCTTATGTTTTTAAGGACATATTTCTGGAAGTAACTTTAAAAATTCCTCATGTTCTTCTCAAGACAGAAGTAAAGAAAACCCCATTTCACACAGGATGCTTCTAAATTCTTCTTACTCAGCAGCCTGTCTAAGGCAATGATATCCGGAAGAACTTCTGGTGATAACAAGAATATTCCATTTCCGTACTGTATAATACGTTGCCACTGGTCACATGTGGCTATTGAACACTTAAAATGTGGCTAGGATTATGAGGAACTGAATGTTAAATTACATTTTGTTTTAATTTAAATTGAACTTCAATGGCTAGTGAGGATCACATCAGACAGCACAAAAGGAAAATATAGAACATATGTTTAAATATGTTGAATGAATAAACTCTATTGTACCCAGAGTGTACCAAATAATACCTTTTAAATTTTGCTTCAAGTGAAAAATTCTCTGTAATCATTAGCATTTGAAACCCTAATTTTTAAGCATGGCACCTCTTTCCTTCTCTTATCTAGTTTAATAACAGGCTGCAGTGAGTGGTCATAGACACATAACAGGTAACAAGCTAGTCAACCTGTATCTTTACAGAAGTTGAGGTGATTTTATTGCCACAGAGCACCTAAAGACGCTTAAGAAATAATGTTTGACAAAGACCAATTATGTCATTCAGATTTTTCAGAAGTAGCTTGACATGTAATAAAACTTGACTCAGAACACTAGAGAGATTTGAAAGACAAATTACCCCAAGTATTGCTAAATATTCCATGTTCTGAAAAATAAAAAACGGGGGGTGGGGACAGAAATCAGCTCAGTTTTAGTGGTTAGTTTACATCTAAAAAGAAGTTAAATATGATTTTTGGCTCTTGTTTATTGTTTGAGAGAAATTTTACCCAAGTTATATGTTTTTAGGAAAGCACTATCTCTGAAACGCGATCTTACCAAATTAATAGTTACTTCAGTCCTGTCACCAACTCCTTCACTGTCGAGTCAGCCAGCACCAATGAGGACCTCAGCACCATCTTATATTTTCCCACTCTGAACACTCGTGCTGCCTCCAAGTACCTTTGATTTAAACATGACCTCTACTCATCATCCAACCCTATGACATTGGAAGTGAGTAACATTCATCGCACCCCTTACTTGTCAAGTCTATCTTCACCTCTTCACTAGGAATTTCTTGAGGGTGTTGTCTTCTTCATCACTTATTGCAGTGCCTCTTATATATAATGTAGGTGCTCCATAAATATCTGATGAATGCATGAGTGCATTTAATCTTCACAACCACCAGGTGAGAAGCGGGTTTTCATCCCTACAAGGGGTGGGGAAAGTGAGGTTCAGAAACAGCTAAGAAGTGGGAGCAGTGAGAGTTGAAGTCAGGTCCCTGACTCCAAGTCCACAGTTCTTTTGATTCCATGAGAGCTGCCCTCTCGTTTTTCTTCTCTAGGATGGCATTGAACATTCATCTCTCTTTCCTTAACCTGAGAGATCCTCAGGCAATGAAAGCAATTCCAGTAAGAACAGGACCACAATGAAAACAGCTTTGGCCTCAGAAGAGATAAATGCAAAAACGGAGCTATCTCTAGAGCCAAATGCTCTTCCCATTCAGAGTACATTACCACTCTCTGCAATCTGAAAAAAATAAGACCACAGGCTGCAGCTTCCTTTCTTTGTAATAGTTTGTAATGTAACAGCTCAATTTAATCATCATAAAAAAATAATCCATGTAGACTGCTGTGAAACTTTAGTAATTACCACTGACTTACTATTATCCCACGGATTCTGCTTTCATTAACCCAATTATATAACTACATATTTCACCCAATTAGAATGAGGATGGATTTTAGAGGTACTCCCTTTTCCTGCCATATCTTTTTCCACATGTGGGAAGTGAGATTTAGAGACTTGAAAAGGTTTGCCTAAGCCACACAGCATTGGGGTGAAAACGCCAGGTGGCCTGTCCACTCTACAAATGACCTCCAGACACCATGCTGCACAGGGGTGCCATCTATGACCTGGTCCTTACCAATCCAATGAAGTGAGAATGCTATCAGTTCGGCAAGCTCCACATTGTAATTATTAAAATTTGTAGTTTATTATTTGTTTACTACCAGTCTCCCTCAATAAAATACTAGCGTTGCCTATCAGGAGCTGGCAGTCCCGTGACAAATGGTAGAGATATACCATGTTAACGGCAAACTTCCGTGTGCACCTGGCAAACTTCTACTGAGCTTTCAAAATTTGGCTAAAGCATCAGCCCCAGAGAAGCCTTCACTGACCTCAGCAGTCAGAGTAAGGGCTGCCTCCTTGCAGCTTCTCTGGTAAGTTCTATCTGCTGAGGAATGAGTCTTATATACTTACTCTTTTTAATTCTGAGGACTTTTTCATAACATACATTTTGGGTTGCTAGGGCTGCTGCAACAAAGTACCACCAGAACTGGATTGGCTCGTGGTTCCGGAGGCCAGAAGCCTGAGATGAGGTGTTACAGGGCCATGTTCCCTCTGAAGTCTCTAGGGAAGGGCCCTTCCTACCCTCCTCTAGCTTCCGGGAACCCCAGACCTTCCTTGGTCTGTGGCAGCCTAACTGCAACCCCTGCTTTTGTCTTCACAAGGCTGCATTACCTGGGTGTCTGTTCCCCTTCCTCTAGGACACCAGCCCTACTGGATCAAGTTCTCACTCTGCTCGAGTGTGACCTCATCTTAACTAATTACATCTGCAATGACTATATTTCTAAACGACATCACACGCTGATGTAGCAGAGCTTGAACATATCTTTTTGAGGAAGACAACTCAATTATAAACAATATACAGTGGTACCTCGAGATACGAGTGCCCTAACATATGAGATTTTTTTGAGATACGAGCCATCGAGCGAGCGATTTTTGCTTTGAAATATGAGCAACAGTGTCGGAAACCAAACATTGTTCTCACTAAATGGATGTAAACAGGAGGCCAGAAGGCTGGTCAACCTTAACTGCTCTGAAAGGTCAGAGCTAATCACTCACTGTTTAGTTGAAACATTGTTGGTTGAAGCAACCTCTATCTGTTTGTTTCATGTGAATTTCTGTTTTTGTTATTTCCTGCCTAAAGGCTAGGGGTGTGTCCCAAACCCTTAATAAAAGGGAGAAAAAGGCCAGAGCAAGTGGCAGTCCTTTCCACTAGAGGAAGGCTCCTGCCTGGCCCCCCAATATCGCCAAATTAATGTTTTCTAGTCTCTCATTTCATTTGCGTGCGGCCTCCTTCTGGGAACCCTGAACCACTCAGGACGTGGAAAGAAGGTTCCCACACAACAGTTGAGATACGAGTAATCGCATGGATGGGCAGGCTGCACACAACTCACCAGTTTACCGAGACTCGAGCGTCTCATAGTTTCCCATACCTCAAGGTTACAGAACAAATTAAACTCATATCTCGAGGTACCACTGTATATCCCAACATGTCTACTTCTGTTCCCAGGTCTAGCTCAAAGTGAACCGAGCTGTGGAACCAACAGCCAATAGCCAGGTCAAGAAACAGAACACGATCAGCACCCCAAAGTTCTGTCACACTCTCCTCCAGTCACTTGCCCCCACCATTACCAGTGACTATTATCCTGCCTAACAGAATGGATTCATTTTTTCTTTTAGTCCAAATTCGTGTACATTAAACTTACCTTTTAACGTATAAATTTCAGTCGTTTTTGCTATATCCAAAAAATTGTGCAACCAGCACCATATCTAATTCCAGAACATCATCTCCTCGAAAAGAAACCCATACCCATTAGTGGTCATTTTTATTGCCCCTGATTATGCCAGCCCCTGACAACCACTAATCTACTCTGTCTCTCTTGATTTGCCTCTTCTGGATATTCAGTTCATTCCAATGCAATCATATGTGTCTGACTTCTTTCATGTTGTATAATGTGTTCAAGGTTCACCCATGTTGTACCATGTCACCATTTTTTATTTGGCCTTATGACTGTATATCACACTGTATACATATGCCACTCGTTGTTTATCCATTCTTCATTTGCTGTACACTTGGATGATTTCCACGTTTGAACAATTATGAATAAGACCGCTATGAACATTTTTGTAAGTCTTGTGTGGATATATGTTTTCAGTTCGCTGGGGGATGTACTTATATGTTTTTGCACCCTAATCATCAAGCACAGATATCAATTGGTAGATACCAGTTGATGGATTGAAAGTTAAATGGAATCCTGGCCTCTGAAAAGGCTAGCCTCTCCTCCATCAGGGAATAATTGGGACATACATGTAGGGCACTGTAGCTCTCCTGTGTCTGAATCACATTGTTCCTTACATTCGTCCTCCCTAATAATCCTTCCTAATCACCGGCTTTTCCCCACCAGCACCAGTGCAGGAAGTGACACTCCATTTACGTGCTCAGAGAGTGTCAGCTGGAATCAAAACGGAAGACCATGAGCTTAATGAAACATTTGGGAAAGTGCTTTATAAGATAAAGGTAAATTACTTTCCAAAATAATTATACTCTTTTTATCACTAGTGTGTTAGGAGTTCCTTTGTTTATGTTCTTCCAGTTTCTACCCTTCCTTTTTGCTACTTTTCATTACTACAATCAATTAATTATTATTTTGTGGTTTGGGAGTATGTGTATGTATTTGTATATTTCCTTTAAGACATCTTTTCATATTTCAAATCACTAGGATACTTCTTATATTATTCTCTTTACTATTTTTAAAGTTTTGCTTGTGACGTTTTTATGTATTAACTATCGGGAATGGATTTTTGCATCTGATATGAAAGGGAGATCCAACTTTCACTTTTTTCCGTATGGGAACACACCATATCCTGGCATCATTTATGGAATACATTCCCCGTTGCCCACTGATCTGACTTGCTACAGTGGTCAGATCTCACTTTTCACCTTTGTTTAACTGTACAAGCGCTTTCTGTTCTGTTCTTCTGATCTCTTGTCCATCCCTGTGCCAGCAATACACTCTCAACTTATTATAAAACTTACTAGTTTTATAATAAGTTTTAATATCTACTTGAGCAAGTTTCTTCTTTGGAAGTATCTTGACTATTCCTGGCAATTTGGTGGCTTTGGGTTTTGGTGTTGTTTTGTCAATTTCTTTAAGTTTTAGGATCATGTTGATAAGGTTCATGAAAAACCTATTGCAATTTGGAGTTTCCAATAGATCAAATTTGGGGGAATCTAGACATATTATGTTTTCCTTGCCATTAACATGGTATATCTCTACCATTATTTAGGCCTTATATTATGTTTTTCAATAAATTTTTATAATGTCTTTATAAAGGTTTTGTCCAACTTTGTTAGATTTATTCACTGTTATCTTAATTTTTCTTCTTTTGGTTTCCGCGAGACACAGACTCTGAGACAACTGGTTTATTAGAAGCTCATCCCAGGAAACTCTGATGAGGAAATAAGGACGTGAGAAAGGAAGTCAATAAATGACATGTTTCCAAGCAACTTTCTTTCTTTTCTTTTCTTTTCTTTTTTTTTTTTAGATATTCAATAATTTTAATTGACTGGTAGAA
>PVJN01064050.1:0-10599 GCA_004026805.1 Lasiurus borealis
GTTGGAAAAAACAAAGTGGTTGGGTGATTTCTCCTTGGCACTGCCTACGGAGGTGGCGGCCATCTCCTGCTTGGCATTCTGGCTGTCCTCAGATCTCTCATGAAACTCAAGATTGCCCAAAAAAGGACCAAGACATTCCCCAGCACTGCTCAGACCAATATGTCAAAATTAAACGTAACTGGTGGAAACGCAGAGTCATTGGTAATAGGTGGTACAGGAGATTCAAGGGCCAAATCATGATGCCCATCATTGGCTTTGGGAGTAGCAGGAAACAAAGCACATGCTGGCCCATTGGCTTTCGGAAGTTCCGGTCCACAAGGTCAAGGAGTTTGAAGGGCTGCTGATGTGCAACACATCATTCTGTGCTGAGATTGCCCACACTGTCTCCTCTCACACCCGGAAAGCCACAATGGGAAGGGCCACCCAGCCTGGCGGGCATGGCTCAGTGGTTGAGTGTTGACCTAGGAACCTAGAAGTCACAGTTCAATTTCCAGTCAGGGCTCATGACTGGGTTGGAGGCTCCGTCCCCAGGAGGGAGCATGCAAGAGGCAGCTGATTAATGATTCTCTCATCATTAACATTTCTATCTCTCCCTCTGCCTTCCTCTCTGAAATCAATAAAAAATATTTTTTAAAAAAGAAAGGGCAAGCCAGCTGGCTATCAGAGTTATCAATCCCACTGCCAGGCTGCACAGAGCAGAAATCGAATAGACAAGATTGAATGCACATTGTATTTGTATTAATAAAACATAAAATTCTGCCCCCCAAAAAATAGTTGGGTGACAGCTGTATAATAGATAAGCATCTCACTACAATATGATGTTGTGGTGCTAATCATATTCCTAGACATGGTTATACTGTATAAAGAAATGTTTTTTATAAAATCAACAGAAAACGGATGTTTCTCTTGTTTTTTTTTTTGTATGTCAGAATTATAAAGGCATTCTGCTATATAGATGGTACATCACTTTATGCTCATTGTATTGATGACAGTGCAAAACTAATTATGGGGCGATTCCCTGGGGCTCAATAGCTTTGGTCTCCCCTTTAGGACCAGTTACCTACAGAAAATGAGCCCCTTAAATAAGTATTTTTGGCTCATCTCATTTCTCATTTTTGCCTTAGTAAACATGAACATTCATAAAAACTTGTCAATTTCTTAAATATGCTTTGTATTGATTTCCGAGAAAAAGAATCATTGATTGGCTGCCTCCTGCATTCCCCACACTGGGGATCAAGCCCTCAACCCAGGCATGTGGCCTGATGGGACATCGAACCGTGACCTCCTGGTTCATAGGTTGATGCTTAAGCACTGAGTCACACTGGCTGGGTGATTTGTCACATTTTTTACAGAGAGAAAGGGAGAGTTGATTTGTCACACTTTAAACAAGGTGTCCTGCTTCCAAAAGTATTTATTTGGATTCACTGACCAAAAAAAAAAAAAAAAGTATGTCAGAAACCAATCTAGGAAACACAGTTATGCCAAAACTTATCTTTCAGCCAATGGAAGGTCAGATTCACAAATTTGTTTCTTTAAATTCAAACAGTGATGGGAAAGTTCCAAATGTTTGAGGACCTGAAGAACTATTATTATAATTCAATTTAAACATACTAATGGGAACTTCCTTTCTCATCAGTATCAGCAAACCAAGCAACAGAGAGATAGTGAGAGATCATGAGGCCTTCCCTCAATTATATCAATCTTAATACATCTACGCAATGCAACATAAAAATAAGGAGTATACACAATACAGAAGTGAATGTGTTTGAAAGGCAATAGGAGCAGCGGTGACTATTTCTCTCGACAACCCTAATAAAGCCTTCAAAAGCAATGCACCCAGCCCATCATCAGTGGCTTCAATGTGTTTAATACCCAGTAAAAAGCCCCACTGGCCTCTCCAGTGAATGATTTGACAAAATAAAACTCTCAATTTAAACCATATTACACGGTATATTAGGCAGAAAATGCCAAGAGCAGAAGGCAAGCCTCCGATGCGGGATCGTGGAGCAAATTTACTGGAACCGCTGGTAAATTTACTGGGTCGTTGCTTTTGGAATGCCACATACATCACGCAGGTCACCGTGTTCAGAAAAAGTGCATAACCGCCTAAATATAATGTCAAAGGCTGATAGCAGAAGGCTCCCCGGCATTACTTTGGTTGCGAATGCCCTGCTTTCGGGTCAGCTTTTCCTTTCAGATCCAGACAATATGATTCGATTCTTATTCAAATAAATGGTATAGGAGAGCTTTTCAAAACCAATAACGGAAAATTGCTTTTGGAAAGCCAAGTAGAAAACCCACCTCCCCTTGAGTTCCTTAGTGCACAGCCATTGCAGATCCAGTCCTACATCTAACTTCAGGCGCTCTGTAACCAGTGTTCACGGGGAGCAAATGCCCAATCACAGGAAGTTGCTGCCATCTACAGGCCTAAAAGAGCTTTATCCTAACTATTCAGCAATTTTTCTGAAATCAGAGGACAAAAATCTCATGTGGTAAACAGATAATGATGTATCAGCCTACTTTCCCAATAAATAATATACAAGAAATCTCCCTGTTTATTAGAAACTTCTAGATGACCTTTGAGATATTAGATTTTATATTTTCAAACCAGATACATTTAATAAAACATTAAAACCTAGGATAATTTTAGTAAATTCACTTTCTGGTATCAAGTAACATGCTTATAAACAGTAATAAATATCTCTCATGACCCTACCTATATTTTCATAGTACTCTTAATCATTGTCTAATTATTCCTCTTATAACCACTTAATTAGCACTTACAAGTTGCTATTAAATGCAGTATGGCAAAAAGCACTAATTGCACAGAATCTGAATTCAGAAGGCTCATCTTCAAATCGTGGCTCTCTGACTTATCAGTGGTGTTACCTCGGTGTAGTTTGGCATCTCTATCCCCTGGTTTCTTCGTCATGAAAGTGGACAGAATACATACTCCATAAGGGTATTGTGAGGTTTAAATAAAAATCGCATCCTGGCTGGTTTTCTCAATGATTAGAGTGTTGTCCTGTTGACCAAAGGGTCACAGGTTTGATTCCCGATCCAGGGCATGTGCCTAGTTTGCAGGTTCACTCCCTGCCCCCAGTCAGGGTATGTGCAGGAGGCAACAAGTTTATGTGTCTCTCTCACATCAATGTTTCTCTCTCTCCTCCCCCAACCCTTTCTTCCACTCTCTCTGAAAAGCAATGGAAAATATATCCTCAGGTGAGGATTAAACCCCCCAAAAAGCATTTGTTGTAGGCAGAATAATGGCTCCCCCCAAATATGTCCACATCTGGAACCTGTGAATATCCTTAAATGGCCAAAGGGACTATGAAGATATAACTAGTTAAGGATTTTGAGATGGAGAGATTATCCTTCATTAGCTGGTTGGGTCCTAAATTTAATCACAAGGTCTTTACAAGTGAAGGAGAAAGGCATGAGAGAGAGAGAAGGAGATGTGATGAAGGAAACAAAGCTTGGACTGATGCAACGCTGCCAGAGATGAGCAAAGGAGGGCCAGTGGCCTCTGGACACTGGAAGGAGGAACCAGCCCTGCCAACATCTTTATTTTAGGCTCATAGAACCCATTTCAGAACCATAAAATAATCTGTGTGCCTTTTTGAGCCACTAACTCCATGGTAAATTCCTCCAGTAGAAATAAGAAATTAATACTCTGCAGTTAAGCGGTTAAACTGGTGGCTGGTATGAAAAAATCTGAAACCAAATCCCACAGCACAAGTGACTTAATACTTCCAAACTTTGTTTTTCTAGTCTATAAAATGAGGCTAATAGTGCCTACTGCACAGCGTTGTTGAGAATATTGAATGAAAGAGCACATGTGAAATACTTAGATTAGTGTCCAGCATAGAGCAAGGGCTCAGTGAAAATTAATTATTATTATGTCACATAATACAGGATTAAAGGATATCCTAGGCAGTGAAGAATTTAGGCAGGAAGGCATAGAGAAGTCTGAGACCTGAGACCTGTAAGAAGCTCAGTGATCTTGGGGTCACAAAACTACTTTAAACTGATGCAGGTCATAGTCCCACTGATTTTGCCCTCTGATCCAATAGTTTTACACTATATCATAGTATGTGTAGCAAAGACTGCTTGCTAATTGTCCCCTTCACTCTAGTGATAGAAACCCTGCATTTCTTGTCACGCAAATCACACAATATACTACCTTTCATGGCTTCCTTATAGACCAGCGGTTCTCAACCTGTGGGTCTCAACCCCTCTGGGGGTCGAACGACCCTTTCACAGGGGTCACCTAAGACCATCGGAAAATGCAGATATTTGCATCAGGATGCATAACAGTAGCAAAATTTCATGGTTGGGGGTCACCACCACATGAGGAACTGTATGCAAGGGTCGCGGCCTTAGAAAGGTTGAGAACCACTGTTATAGACAGATGTCCCATGTGACTATATTTTGATCAGTGAGCTGTAGATAGAAATAAACCATGCCACCTCTGGGCCAATCCTCTAAAAGAAATATTGCCAAAACTGGTTTGGCTCAGTGGATAGAGCGTCGGCCTGCAAACTGAAAGGTCCCAGGTTTGATTCCGGTCAAGGGCATGTTCCTTGGTTGTGGGCACAGCCCCAGAAGGGGGTATGCAGGAGACAGCTGATTGATGTTTCTCTCTCATCGATGTTTCTAACTCTCTATCCTTCTCCCTTCTTCTCTGTAAAAAAATCAATAAAATATATATGTTTTAAAAGAAATATGATTGAACTCTGCTTTCTCCTCTCCCATCCTTCAGGCTGGAACATGGGCAAGGTGCTGAGGAAACGACTTCATCCAAGTAAGAGAAGACTTCATCCAAGCACAACACAACGAATGAGAACCAGACTCCTGCACAGCCTCACTGAACAGGGCCCTGAACCACCCACCTACCTCTGACTTTCACATGAGAGAGAATCAAATTCAGTTTTGTCTAAGCCACTTCATCCATCCTCTACATATTGGTACGCTTCCCATAAATAATTTAGTGAAATAGAAGAGAGGAAAGAAAAGAAATATAGAGCAAAAATAGAGGAACTATGAGGCTTCACATTTCTAAATCTAATCATTACTCTAGGAAAAGATTGAAAAATAAAATATTAATAAAAATATTAACACTAATGTTAATAGAAAGCATATTACATTCTGGGCTCTAGGCTAACCCTCTTTTTTGCACACATTCCCATTTAAACTCGACTCTATGTCTATAAGAATCATCTTAATATATATTCCCTTTTATTGATAAGAAAGGTGGTTCTTAATGGTATTAGCTCAATTGCCAAAGGCCACACAAAAAGAAAGTGATAGAGTTGAGGCTTTAACCAAGGTTAGCCTAATTCCACAACCCCAGCTCCCAATCGCTATATATCCTGCCTCTCCTGCAGGAATGGTAAACAACAATGTGGCCATCTTGGAAGGAAGCTAAAGTACTATCACATATATTTTACATCCAGTCCTGATTTTTAAAAATATTTTTTACTGGGAAACATCCTATATAACAAAGATGTAATATGCAAATAGTTGTTATGCCATGAAGCATAACAACTGACCGGATAACAATCAGATATCAGATCAGCAGGAAGGTGGGGCAGCGAGCTACAAGCAGGCAGTGGAGAGTTACATGAGGGGGCAGGGCAGAAGCTATGGGGGGAAGGGGAGTGGAGTGGAGGAAGTTACAGCATGTCATGGGTGAAGAGGTACAGGAGGACAGCAGCAAGCTACTGGCTACAAGTAGGTGGCAGAGAGCTACAGAGGGGTCAGGGCAGCAAGCTAGGTGGGGGTGGGGGTGGGCAAGGGAACTACAGGAGGTTGGGGTAGCTGGCAGAGAGCTACTGGAGGGTGGCAGTGAGCTACTAGCGAGCTACTGGCACACGGATTTGTGTGCAGGACTACTAGTAGTGTACATAGTTATCTCTTCTCTTACCTACAGTTTGTGAATATATGGACATTTTTTTAATTAGAAATGTAAATTTGAGCTGCATGCCATGCACACACACATACATACACATCACCATTTTCAAGAAGTGAACAGTGGAATTGGCTGTCTCAAATGTGAGAGAATTAGCTTTATAGGATTTAGAACTAAACTGCTAATCTGCCACTTGTTCAAAGGAGCCAATATTAAGCAAATTATAATTTTGAATTATTATACATTTTTTCAAATGCACATTCTTCAAACAGCTACTAAAGATTATGTCTGGAAATTGAAGCCTATTTCCTAATTACATGTTTTTTGATCTTCGAATGAGACTTCTCAAAAGAATAGATTGTAGTTTTGTTTAAAGACTGCCCAGAAATTTCAGTCCTTTTTCTAAAGCTTATTATTTCATTCACATGCAATATATATAGTTAGGTATGAGTGAAGACCACTAATTTGAGATTTCATTTCTATAGCAGCCGTCAGTTCAAGAAAGGACAGCTAAACTTGATGGTGACATTGTTACTGACTTTCGGGCCACATAGTAATGAAAGAGTATAACAAGTCTTCCATTTTAAAACTATATTATTGAAGCAACCCAACGGCCCGTCAGTAAATGAGTGGAGAGAAAAGCTACAGAATTTACACAATGGAATACTACTCGGCTGTACAAACAAAGGAAATCCTAACTTTTTGACACCGTGGATAGACCTGGAGGGTGTTACGCTAAGTGAAATAAGCCACTCACAGAAAGACAATTACCATCTGATTTCAATTATATGTGGAATCTAATGAACAAAATAAGCTAACAAAATAGAAACAGACTTAAAGATACAAAGAGAGATTGACAGCTGTTGGAGGGGAGGGGATTGAGGAGGGAGCAGGGAGAAAAAGGTGCGGGATTAATTAAAAAAAACAAACATCTATTGACCCAGACAACAGTATCACCAGAGGACACAGACAACAGTATGCTGATCACCAGAGGAAATGGGATGGAGGAGATAGAAGAGAGTAAATGGGGGATAAATGGTGACAGAAGGACACTTGGCTTTGGATGGTGAATACACAATGAGCCAGGTCACTCTTTGGGGTCTTTTATAAGGGAATTAATCCCACTCACGAAGGTTCTATCTTCATGACCTAATCACCTCCCAAACGTCCCCCAAAAGGTGGTGTATTATAGAATTGTACGTCTGAAATCTATATAATTTTATTAACTAATGTCACCCAACTAAATTCAATAAAAAATAAAATACTATATAATTGAAACCAGGTAGCATATTCCAAATGAGCTGCAAATTTAATGTTCAACAGACTTACTAGAACTCAAGTCTATAACCAGTGAAAGAAGTATCAGGTCATCCCAGATTTGTAATCAAAGCTTTGTTATTGCCATAAACTGTTTATATTCCCCAAGTTCATAAGGTAATTCCTGATCCTCAATGCAATGGTATCAGGAGGTAAGACATTTGGGAGGTGATTAGGTCATGAAGACAGAACCATCATGAGTGGGATTAATTGCTTTATAAGAGACCCCAAAGAGTGACCTTGCCCATTCTGTTATGTGAGGATACAGCGAGAAGCAGGCATTCTGTGAACAAGGAAGGCAAAGTGCAGACCCCATCGTCTCAGAGCTCTCATTCCACTGGGGAATTGGATTTCTTCTCAAAGCACCATGAATAAAAGCTAAATCACAGCCATGACATATTTTATGATGAACGACCTTTGCAATAGCACAAAACAGGAGGACACAACATAGTTTGCGATATCACATAAAACTTCTCTGAGGGAGAAATGTTTAACCTGTGTCCTAAAAGACACAAGGAAGTTACCAGAGAGGAGGAAAGTACACAGGCAGATGGAACTATATGGAAAAAGGAGAGAGCGTTCATTAAAGTAAAAGAAAGCCAGTGTAGAGCTCGGGGCCAGAGGAGGTTGGTGTGAGAGGCCAAGCCAGAACTGATGGGGCTTTCTCTACCACATTAACGATTTTGGTCACTGTCTTAGGAAGAATGGGAGGGCAATTTACGGTTTTAAGCAAATAATGAGAGGGTGGTATAAAAATACTCTGGCTTCATCGTGAAATTTGAAGGGGAGCACGAGTGAATAATAAGCAGGAGAGCAGTTTGGAAGTGTATCAGTTCAGGTCTTCCAAGAAGTGGATGCCAAGATGGAATGAGAGGTGCAAGAGGTTTATTGAGGGTGATCTATTTGAAAGATAAAGAGAAGGAGCTTGATCCTGGCTTGCATGGCTCAGTGGCTGAGCGCTAACCTATGAACTAGGAGGTCATGGTTCAATTCCTGGTCAGGGCACATGCCTGAGTTTCAGGTTCAATCCCTAGCTGGGGCATGCAGGAGGCAGCCGATCAGTGATTGTCATCATTGACGTTTCTATCTCTCTCTCCCCCTCTCCCTTCCTCTCTGAAATGAATATATTTTTTTAAAAAAAGAGAGAGAGAGAAAGAAGAAACCTGAATACCCAAGGAAAGATATCAGACTGCAATACAAGAATGCAACCTTTAAAAGAGAAAGGTCAGAAAGAAGGAATGAGCAGAAAGGTCTGACTCTGCTATATGTCTTAGAGAGTGTGTCCGTCAGCCCAATACAGAGCCCCAGTGCAAAACTGCTCAGAAAGCTGAAACCGGTTTGGCTCAGTGGATAGAGCCTTGGCTTGTGGACTGAAAGGTCCCAGGTTCGATTCTGGTCGGGGGCATGTTCCTTGCTTGCGGGCACATCTCCACTGTGGGGTGTGCAGGAGGCGGCTGATCGATTTCTCTCTCTCATCGATGTTTCTGACTTTCTATCTCTCCCCCTTCCTCTCTGTAAAAATCAATAAAATATATATTTAAAAAAAAAAACTTCTCAGAAAGGTTGTTCCACACTAGTCATCAGAGACCAAGTCCTTTCACCCCTCTGTGATTAGGCCTTGGCTAGGGCTCCTTATGGTCAATTCTCACTTGGAGAGAAATCTGAGAAATGCCTCGATCACAGAAAGGAGTTGACTTAAAAAATCAGGGAGGAGATGAGGTAGGCTGTGGTGAAGATAGGGCTAAAGCCAAAATGAAGCCTAAATGACATCTTCAAGAGATATTTAGGAAGAATAAAAATGAGCAGTGAAAGGGAAGTCAGCATTAAGTTAGTTCTTGGGATTCTGAGTTGCACAGGAATATACTTCTAATAGCTGAATGTTGTGAAAGGATTTCAGAAGAGAGAGAAAAAAATTAAATGGATTTACAAAGACTATTTCAAATACTTTAAAAGTATTTTTATAGGACCTCAATTTTGAGTGATAGTAAAATAGACAATAAACCCTTCCAGAATCAAAAAATTATAAAAAGGAATGAAAGAAAAGAAGGAAGGCAAGAGGGAGAAACCCAGATAGTCTAAATTCTTAGAGAAAACTACTACATTTTTATATTGGATTCTTGTCATTTATAAACCAATTAAAGGAACTGCTAAGACCTTCTATATCCCAAACATCACAATTTCCTCAACTTAAATATTTCAGGTTGGGGGCAATATCTACACACCAAATAAAATATGGGGCTTTTAAGAAATATTTCTGTATAGTAAGTATTACACTTTACCGAGATGATAGAGAACATTTAAATAAAATTTTAATGACAAGAAATTGTCTCTGTCTAACCGGCCTTTAGATATTGAGAAAACCTCATTTTATGAAATAGACATGCCATGAAACATTGTTCATAAACTCCTCTTTTTCTAGTGGAATCATATTTCTCCACTAACTTGTAATTTCGAACATGCTTTATCTTTATTCCAAGTCATTCTTCAATTTGCAGAAGTGCCTAACAATTTGGCTTTCGGTTTCTTTGTCAAAAACCTGTACTGCAGTAGATGATTTATAATTTTAAAACGAAAGAACTGATACCCACCTCTTTTAAAGGGGGGCATTACTGTAAAGATTTTTATGACACAAAACTCATGTAACAGAATAGCAGTTCAAAAGAATATTCATCTTCCTTGCGAACCGTATGATTTAGAATTTGATAGCCTATTTTGCAACAGCAAATAAATCCCCACATATGAGTGGCTTAACATACCAAAGTTTGTTTATCACTTCTTGATATTAGTTAGGAGCACTTAAAAGTATCTCTTCTCTCTTTCATGTGGCGACTTAAGGATTCGGATTCTCTCCATCTTAACTTGTGGCTCCAAGAGTGCCGTGGCCGTAGAAAATGCAGCTAGAAGGTCAGAAAGGACAACGTACGGCCAGGCCTCTAATTTGCACACATCATTTCTGTCCACCATCCACAGGACAGCATTGCAACACATTGTCTCCGTCTGTCTGCAAAGGGACACATAGCTGTTTGTGGGGTCTTACTCTCTGAGCTACCACTTTCCAGGTTTTATAGATGCACATCAGTTTATAATGTTCTTTATTATCCACCAATGAGTGAGATCATGTGATGCTTCTCCCTCATTGACTGGCTTATTTCACTAAGCATAAGGCTCTCCAGTTCCATCCAGGTTGCTGCAAATGGTGAGAATTCCTTCTTTTTAATGGCAGCATAGAATTCCATTGTGTAGATGTACCACAGCTTCAAACAGACTGTGAAATTACAGCAGGAAGATTTAAGTTAGGTAGATAAGAGATCAATCAAAGGACTTGTATGCATGCATATAAGCATAACCAATGAACATAGACACTGGGGGGG
>PVJN01064051.1:0-10599 GCA_004026805.1 Lasiurus borealis
GAATGGGCCTGGGTCCGGGCAGCGCGGCAGAACTGCACAGACACGCAGGACAAGTCGCATCTTCGCTTCTTATACGCGAGACAGTGTCTTCTTTAAAACGCTCCCAGGGGCCCTGACCGGTGTGGCTCAGTGGCTATAGAGCGTCGGCCTGCGGACTGAAAGGTCCCGGGTTCGCTTCCCTGTGAAATCACGTGGGGAAAGTTTCCCAGAGGCAATGCAGCTGATCACAAGCCCTTTCCTCCCCTCCCCGGCCCACCGGGCTCCGCATCCCCC
Organism: Lasiurus borealis; assembly: GCA_004026805.1. Lineage (NCBI taxonomy): Eukaryota > Metazoa > Chordata > Mammalia > Chiroptera > Vespertilionidae > Lasiurus > Lasiurus borealis. The sequence goes on from PVJN01064051.1 coordinate 274, forward strand.
ACCTCTGCAGGTGACACGGGTCAGGGGCCAGGACGGAGGGGCTGTGTGTGCTTCGGGCCAGGTGCGCACACTCCCCTGGTCAGATGGCAGGAGCTCGGGGACCCGGTCCCTCCTCCGGGGTGGCAGAGGCAGGAAGGGCTGGGCTGGGCCGGGCGGGGGGGGGGGGAGGAGACCTGCTCTGGCTGCAGGTGGGTGTAGAAACCAGCCTCCCCGTCACCCCAGCACTAACGAGGGACAGGTCCTCGGCTCCCGGCTGGCCGGCGTCCCACCTGAGAGTCAGCCCTGCAAGGTGACGGCCCTCAGCCACCTGTGGGAACCACCAGCAGCGAAGGCCGCAGCGCGAGGTGAGAAAAACCAGGCTCCCAGGACCTGCCTGGGCGTCACCACTGCGCTCCCGGGCGCCTGTGCCAGTCACCGGTGGGGCACTGTGTCCCGGGGCAAACGCACCCGATTCGGAGAGAGAGAAATGACTGGCTGTGGACTCGGCACCCGCAGGTGAGCACGGACCATGCCTGCCCCACAGCCGCCCACTGGCACACACGGGCCCCACCTGGGCCACAGGAGGTGAGGGGCTGGGGGCGCGGCGTCACAGAGCAGGCAGTCCACTGAGCAGCGCCAGGACAGTGGTTTCACACCCAGACCCTCCCTGTGACCTTTAACCCAGGCTCTGCAGAGCAACCTTTAACCCAGGCTCTGCAACCCCCCCTGTGACCTTTAACCCAGGCTCTGCAGACCCCCCTGTGACCTTTAACCCAGGCTCTGCAGACCCTCCTGTGACCTTTAATCCATTACCTGACCTTGTGTTCTAGCACATGGTAAATGCCAGTGAACGCTGGTTATTATTGGGGGAGGGGAGGTGACAAACATTGAAACATAAGGAAGTCCAGGGGGTGGAGGTGGGGGTGGCTGGGAAGAGAGGCATAGAGAACTTGTGTGCACAGCCCATGGACGGGATGAGAGGGTAGTGAGGGCCGGGGCTGGGGGTGAGGGCAGGCTGGAGGGAGCCAATGGGGGGAAGGGGACATAGGTAATGCTTTCCACACAAAACGGTTTCATGAGTCAATGCATCACATGGTACCCTAGAGGGTAACGGGGGAGAGGGGGTGCAGGAGGGATGGAGTGGCTCCCCGACAAAGCGCCACACAGCACACAGCACCAGACGCCAGCATCCAGCCAACGGAGGGGAACTCTGATGGCTGCCGGGCCAGGGGTCAGGGGTCAGAGGCGGCAGGGAGCTGGCCTTGACCGGGAGCAGGTGGAGGAGCCGCCAGGTGAAACAGGCATTCCCTCCGGCAGACCTCCGCGAGGCTCCTGTCCAGGCACCTCGCACCCAACTAGCGAAGCCGCGGGGGACCCGGGAGGAGGGGCCGCCCTGGGCACCCCAGGTGCGGACGGGCCTGGACACCCCTGTCCGAGGAGCAGCTACAGGTACTAGTATTTGTGTAACAGGATCCAACACACGGCCGGGTATTCTGAGTCAGGCATTCACCCTGGTCACCCTCTGTCCTCGGCACCATGGACAGCGTCCGTACACGCAGGAGGCAGGTCCCCCATCCTGACCCACAGGACGGCCCCCAGGGAGGCGCAGGGCCTCCAAGAGGACACTCACACCAGAAAGCTGGGGAACAGGCCACAGGATGGGGAGTCTCGGCTCCACGCATTGCAGAAGAATAAATGTGGGGAGACGCAGAAAGAAAAAGCTATGCAGTGCATCCCATTGCAACAGGGCTGTGTGGTGAGTCGGGAAGGCAGAAGCGCAGTGGCCGCCTCGAGAGGCCCGGTGGACGCCAGGAGGGGCCGTGGGACGGGGTGGCAGGTCTAGAAAACCCGGGGTGCCCTGCTCGGAGCTCGCAAGTTCACCAGGACAGACAGGCAGACAGATGGGACTCCTGGGTCAGGACCCACATATGAGCAAGACAAGGCCTCTTGCCCCAAAGGCCATCACTCTGAGAGGGGAAGCCAGCCCGGCGGGGTGGCTCAGTGGTTGAGCACCAACCGATGAACTGGGAGGTCACAGTTTGGTGCCCAGTCAAGGCACAGGCCTGAGCTGTGGGCTCCATCCCCAGTAGGGGAAGTGGAGGAGGCAGCCGGTCGATGATGATTCTTTCAAATCAGTTATAAGACACCATCCCAAAACACTCCTGTGCCTGACCCTGTCGACCCGTACACGCCCTGAGGAAGCACCTCGAAAGAGCATTTTCTAAACCGCAGCGAAGGGACCGTGGGGGGCGGTGGGGGTGGGAGTGGGCAGAGGCCGTGCGGATTCCTGTTTTTTGGTTGACTTGGCCTCTGGGGAACTCAGAGTCAAATTTCACTCTCAAAGAACTGTGTTAACCCTCGTGGCCACCAGCCTTGTTTGCGCTAATAGTCTATTTCTCTTCTAGGAACATTTTTGTCCTGGCTTTTGTGTTTGTTTGATTTGTTTCTTTGTGGTTATGTCGGGTTAAAATTGTTTGGGGAAAAATAGCAAAACGGGCGTAACAAGAGAAGACCAGGACTCGTCCGCCTCTAGGTGGTCAGGGAACTTGGGAAGTCCCAGTTCTGTTTCCTGGGGATAAAAATAGCCCATGCTCGCTGAGCACTGGCTATGGACGCGGGGGCCAGTGCTTCCTGCTTTCGTCCAGCGGAGCCTCGTGCAGCCCCGTGGAGTGGACACTGTGCCTGTCGCTCTTCTGGGGTTGACATGACTGATATACTCTGAGGTCCAGAACCCGCACCCGGGGCCTATGCCACGGACGGAGGAAGCTGCTGGTGGGTGTCGTGCCAATGCAGGAGGCGGCATTTCAATCCAGCACCAGAGGCTCAGCGTCTGCTTCCTGGATTGCCATGGATGCTCATGGTGGCTGGAGTGTTTCCGGCCGTGTGGGGTGAGGCACGTTGGGTTAAAGACACAGAGGTTACTTCTGTTTCGGGTCTTCTTTTCTGCTCATCCTCACCTGAGGATATTTTTTTTATTATTTTTTTAAATATATTTTATTGATTTTTTACAGAGAGGAAGGGAGAGGGATAGAAAGTCAGAAACATCGATGAGAGAGAGACATTGATCAGCCGCCTCCTGCACGCCCCTCACTGGGGATGTGCCCACAAGCAAGGCACATGCCCCCGACCGGAATCGAACCTGGGACCCTTCAGTCCGCAGGCCGACGCTCTATCCACTGAGCCAAACCGGTCTCGGCCTGAGGATATTTTTTCCCATTGATGTTTAGAGTAGAAGACAGATGGAAAGATGGAGAGAAGCACCAGTGTGAGAGAGACGCATTAACACATCAATTGGCTGCCTCCTGCATGAGCCCCAACCCAGGCTGGGGCTGGGGAGGAGCCCGCCATTAAAGTACACTCCCTCGACCGGAATCGACGAACCCGGGACCCTTCAGTCCGCAGGCCGACGCTCTCTCCACTGAGCCACACTGGCCAGGGCCCCGTTTCCATTTGAGCTACCATTTTATGGATGGGTTGGCTGCAGCGGTGTATTCCTTTTTAACGACATTCCGTTTTGATTTTTCTCTTTTTTTTTTTTTTTCCGGGGAGACACACCAAGGAAACACCGGACAGGAGAATCCCTGACATCTCGTCTCGCCCCATAGGAACTTCCAGTGGGGATTCGTGGAGAAACACTGGGCCGTCAGGCACAGAAAAGTGGCTCACAGAGAGGCCTTCCTGGGTTCACACACAGAAAACCCACCAGCAACCACGGTTCCGGGCCGGCCTGACTTGGGGCGTCAGCACCACGGACTGGTGGACAGCGCCTGTGGTCCTCCTTCCTGCTGGCTGGAATGTCAGGATCCTGGCAGACACGGGTGCTCCTGAGAGAAGGCCGGGGCCCTGTGACTCCCTCTGCACGTGGGCAGGGGCGGCTCCCTGGGGACCGCAGTGCTGGTGACCCCGAGGGCGGGTGCGGGCGACGGCAAACACCCCAGGAGCCAGTGGAGCGGGTCCTTGAAGAGGCACCGGGGAGACAGATGGCTCGGGAACCAACCTAACGGACTCCCCCGGGGAGCGGGCGGCGGCAGCCACCCTGGGGGGCTGTTCACTTCCAAGGAGGAAGAAGAGGTGCCTTCGAAGAGACGGGCTCAAGTCGGGAGGATGGGGCTGAGGCCGGCGCACGGAACAAGGGCACGGAGAAGCGGGAAAACTGCTTTCACACGTGAACTCCAGCCGCCTCTGCCCGGGACGCCAGCACGCACTCCACACCCGCCATGTGGACAGGCGGCTAGGTAGGGGAGTGTCCCTCCCAGCCGACGCGGTCTCCCCTCCGCTGGACGCTACCCGCCCCCAACCTCCCGCCTCATCCCGCAGGCTCAGCTCATGAGAACGCATGTTTTCGTCATGGACACAACAGACTGCACTCCCCTCTGCACACACAGACACACGGTGCACGCTGGCGGCCAGCTAGGAGTGGGCTTGCCGGGTACACAGAACGTGCCGGGGAAACAGCTTTGATGAGAGCCGCTCCGAGCTGCAGGGTGCTCCGCCCGCCCGCCAGCTCCCTGCCCGCAACCTGTGTCCCTCCCGAGGCCGCAGGCTGGCTGCGCGCTGTCCACGCGCCCATCTGCCAAAAGGCGAGTCACGGCCACGTCCACTGCATCCGGGGAGACCGGCGCAGACACGCACGGGCACTGCCGGTGCATTGCATCACTTCCCCTTTACAACCCGCAACCGAGTGCACATCCCTCACCCGGGGCGGCCGAGGACGCGTGGCATTTCCTGGAAGGCAGCTACGGGGAATCGCTGCGTCTCCCCAGCTCCAGCACCGGCACGCGCGGAAGGCGCTCTGGTCAGAAGCGAGAGCGGAGCCTCGGAGAGCACCAGAACCCTGTGGGCCAGCCCTGCCTGGAACCCGGGTGTGCGGACTCCGCCGAGACTCCCGTTCTGCAAAGCACTCTTTTTTTTTTTTTGCTTTTACTCTTTTATTTGCAATTTTTACAATTTCCGCAATGACACGGGCAGAGGTCGGAGGAGCCATACGTTGCCGTGACGTGACAGATTTATGTCACGGGGGAGACATCACCGGAATGATTTGTTTTGAAAAAGCTATTAAGTCGTGGACATCACAAGTCATCCAGGCCTGACAACATCTCATCAACATACCGGGCGGGGCAAAAGCAGGCTTGCAACTGTCCCACGGAGAGAATACAGCAACCCTACACAACAAAGAGCTAATATATATAATAACCCTGCATAATAAAGAGCTAATATATATAATAATACTGCATAATAAAGAGCTAATATATATAATAACCCTGCATAATAAAGAGCTAATACAGTGGTACCTACGAGATACGAGTTTAATTCATTCTGTAACCTTGAGGTGTGTGAAACTATGAGACGCTCGAGTCGCGGTAAACTGGTGGGTTGTGTGCAACTGGCCAATCCACGCAATTACTTCTATCTCAAATGTTGCTCGTATTGCAAAGCAAAAATCGCTCGCTCGATGGCTCGTATCTCAAAAATCTCGTATGTTAGGGCACTCGTATCTCGAGGTACCACTGTATATATATAAATAACCCTGCATAATAAAGAGCTAATGTATATAATAACCCTGCATAATAAAGAACTAATATGCTAATGACACCAAACAGGATGACTTTCCAGATGAACTCGGGGCTTCAAGGGCCAAGCCCTTGGCACGGATTTCGTGCACCGGGCCTCTAGTTATTAAACAATAATGCCAGGAGAAACTCTGTTCCACAGCCGCGCAACCACAAACGCGTAAAACAACTACCGATAGTTAAAACGGCAAGAATACTGGGGGCTAGCCGAAACCGGTGTGGCTCAGTGGATAGAGCGTCGGCCTGTGGACTGAAAGGTCCCAGGTTCGATTCCTGTCAAGGGCATGCACCTTGGTTGCAGGCACATCTCCGGTAGGGGGTGTGCAGGAGGCAGCTGATCGATGTCTCTCTCTCATCAATGTTTCTAACTCTCTACCCCCCTCCCTTCTTCTCTGTAAAAAAAAAAAAATCAATAAAATATATATGTTTTTTAAAAAAAGAATACTGGGGACTAGACATGGGCTGCTCTGCCTCACGCCGAGCCCGTTGGATGGATAGGCTGCCGGGCCGGGTCCTGGGAAGGAAGGTAACGGCGGTGACGAACAGTAGGGCCCGCGGGCTTAGAACGCTGCTCGGGGAACCGCTGTGGTGGTGAGAAAACCTTCCCTTCAGTGACTTCCTGGCTGCGGGAGGGTCCGGGGTGCATTTTGCTCCCAAAGCAAATTGGAACGTGCAGGCTGGATGGGGTCAGAGGGCTTGCTACGGGCTCTTCGCCGACAACAGGCCCCTTCGCAGGAGAGCGGGAGGCGGGTGAGGAGAAGCGGCTTCCCGGGACTAAGGGCCAGCACCCTGGGGCGCGGGGGGCTGAATGGTGACCGAAGAGGGGGTGCTGGGGCCCAGCTGTTCTCCCATCTGGGGCTGGGCGGCGGCCCCCACCACCACGCTCACCGCCAGGTGTGCCTGGCACACCACACCCTCCGGGCCCGCCAGCCGGGCTGCCACCGGCGGGAGGCGAACCGCGCCAACAGCCGCGCCATCTGACGGGAAACGGCCGGCCCTCTCCACCTCTCTCCGGGCCAAGTCCGTGAGTCACCGGCGGCGGCCGGCACTGGACCGCTCGCTACTGGACACTCCTGACCGCTGGCCCTGTTTTAAACACCAGCGTTGACACCTGCCAAAAAAATCACCTTTTCTTCCTCCCGGCGCTCCATCACGCTTCTCCTTCATCACCTGTTACCTTTCGCCAAGAACAGGAAGCCAAGGGGGAAAGGTGGAAGGCGCTTTAACCTCCTCCCATCAACATTGTGGTCCTTCCCAGACCTGGGGACAGTCCTCTGGGGGTGGGGAGGAAAGGGGGCGGTGCGCGGGGCCCCCCAACACCGTGCCAACGAGAGTGATTTCCTAGCAACTCATACGGAGGAGTCACCGCCTGCACGTGAGTCCCAGGTGGCCGTAGGGGCGGCGCTGGGAGCAAACCCCTGGCGCACGGCCCGCTGCTGTCCAAGGTGCCTCCGTGCGCCCTGCCGCCCGCTGCCCGTCCCGGGGACCTGGAGGCACGGGCGCTCCGGTCCGGGCTCCGACTCCGCGCCCAGCCGCGCGCCCGCCGAACCGGCGACCAGAGGGGGGGAAATTCGCTGCCAAACGCTCCCTTCTCCATCCGCACGAGAGAGGAGAGAGAGAGAGAGAGAGAGAGAGAGAGAGAGAGAGAGAGAGACGGGCGGGCGGCTCTGGGTCCCGCGCGCCCCGCCGCCTTTCACCCGGAGAAGCGGGGCGGGCGCGGCGCGGAGTCAGTTGGCGGCGAAGTGCCCGGAGCCCCGAGGGGCGCGCGCCGCGAGTTTCCCCCCGAATCGCCACCGGCTGCGCGCCCCCCGCCCCGCACCGGCCGCCCATCCGCCGCCCCGGGTCTCCCCGCCCTCCCCGTGGCGCGCGGGGCCCCGCCCGGCCGCCCCGCCGCGCGCCCCGCGCCCGCGTCCCCCGCGCCCGCCCCCCGCCACCTGGCCGCCGGCCCCCGCCCGCGCGCGGCTGCGACAGGCGCATCCCCTGGTTTCCGCGCGATCGTTAGCGGCGAGCCGGGCGCACAGCAGCCGCTGCCGGGGGAGGCGGCGGTGACAGCCCGGCGCCGCGAGCGCTCGCTTAGCAACCGCCCGAAAAAGCCCGGGTGCGCTCGCCGCGGCCACCCCCTCGCGCGCTCCGCCGCCCCGCCCGCCGCCCGCCCGCCCGCAGCCGCCCGCCCCCCGCACCCACCCGCCAGGCGCCCCGGGCCCGCCACCCCGCCACCTCCGTGCGCCCCCCGCGCGCCGCACCCCGTCCCTCCCCGCGGGTCCGCTCCCCCTGCGCCCCCGCCGCGCGCGCGGCCCCCTCGCCGGGGTCTCCAACCGGACCGAGCGCGGGGGTCGCAGCTCCACGCCCGCGCCCCCGGGTCCCCGGGTCCAGGAGGCCGCCCGCCCGCCCACCCGCCCGGCCCGGGACCCCGCGCGCCTTCCCGACGGCTCCGCGCCCCGCGCCCCGCGCCCCGCGCCCCGCGGTCCCCTCGCCCCGGTCCCCGCGGCGGCCCCGGCGGCTCGCACCTTCCTCAGCGCGGACATCCTCGGCCTCCGGGGCCGCGGGGGGATGGACACGTGCGCACCGGCCTCCCCGGCCGGACGGCGGCTCCCGGGCCGGCGGGTCTGTCCGAGGGTCCGTCCGCCGCCGCCGCGCCGCCGCCGCCGCCGCCGCCGCCGCACCGCCGCGCGCTCCGACCGCGCGCCCGAGCCCGGTCCTCCGGCGGCGCCTGCGCACTGGGCGCCCGGGGAGGCCCGCGCACTGGGGGGCGGCCGGCGCGCGGCGGCGCTGGGCGGGCGGCGGGGCCGCGCGGGGGCCAGCGCGGGGCCTCCGGGGAGAGAGGAACCCCCGCCGCCCGCCCCCGGCCGCCGCCGCCCGCGCCCCAGCCGGCCCGGGAGCGCGCCCCGCCGCCCGCCGCCAACTGTTGCGCGCGGGCCGCGGCCGGTCACGCGGGGACAGCGGGGCGCCGGGTCCGGAGCGCTCCCCGCGGCCGCTGCCGGCCCGACCGACCGGAGCCCGAGCCCCGGGGCCGCCGCGGGCGCCACGCGCACTGGACAGCGGGCCGCGCGCGAGGCTGGGGCGCACGTGCGAGGGACCGTGGACGCGGCGCCTTGTCTGCTGCACCCCACGTGCTCCCGCGCGGAGGACCCCGGCCGGGCACCCCCGCACCCACCTCCGGGCCTCGCGGGGAGCGGGCCGCCCCGACCGGGCAGCAAGGGACCGGGAAGGGTCCGCTGGGCGAGTTGTGCGGACAGCGACTCTGGCCACGTGGTGAGACTGTGCTGGCCGCGGATCCCTTCCCTGCTGGCCGGAGGGTCAGGCGCTGTGGCCGGGGGTGAAGGGGAAAAGGGGGGCGCTGTGCGGAGCCGAGTCCTCTTCATTCCGGCCGCCAGGCCGCCCCTGACCCGGCCCCCCGCGCCCCCTGCACCCCCACACCCTGCGCAGAGGACTCTCACCGGCGGTGGAGAGGTTCCCAGGGATAGAGGCGCAGACGCTGGAAATATCGGGGTGCAATCTTTCAAGGAGACGGATGGGGGTTTTAACAGGAAAGGCGACCCGAGGGTGGAACGACTTGGAATGGGGCGCGGGGAGAGGACACAGCATGGGATATGTGCCTGACACCAAACATGGTCTCACTGATAGGAAGAGGTGGACAGGAGGCCAGAAGGCTGGTCCGCCTTCACTGCTCTGAAAGGTCAGCGCTGATCACTCACTGTTTAGTGGAAACGTTCGCGGAGGCAGCCTCTACCTGTTTGTCTCATGTAAACTTCTGTTCTTGGAATTTCCCGCCTAAAGGTCATGGGTGTGTCCCAGAGTCTTAATAAAAGGGATGGCAAGGCCAGAGCAGAGGGTAGTCCTTTCCACCAGAGGAAAGCTCCCACCTGGCCCCCCAATAGTTCCAAATGAATGCTTTTCTAGCTGAAACCAGTTTGGCTCAATGGATAGAGGACTGAAAGGTCCCAGGTTCGATTCCCGTCAAGGGCATGTACCTTGGTTGCAGGCACATCCCCAGTAGGGGGGCGTGCAGGAGGCAGCTGATCGATGTTTCTCTCTCATCGATGTTTCTAACTCTCTATCCCTCTCTCTTCCTCTTTGTAAAAAATCAATAAAATATATTTAAAAAAAATACTTTTCTAGTCTCTCTTTTCATTTGCATGCGGCCTCCTCCAGAACCCGAACCCTGAACCATGAGGGACATGAAAGAGGTTCCCACAGATGTGGACAAGGGGCTTCGGACTGGTGGGGCCTTCTTGCACTCCCACCCCTATCTCTTCCCCCTCCCCCGTCCCTGCCCAGGTTCCTCTGGCTGGGCAGCTCCCGAAACTTCAAAGAAAGCCGGGAGGTGGACCCACAGGGTTTGAGGTGCCAGCAGGGTGGTCAAGGGGACGTTCAGCACCAGAATGGGGTCAGCGTCCACTTCTGTAAGAGCAAGAGCATCCTCCCTGCCTGCTGGCCAGAAGAGCAGGGGAAGGGGGGGGGGTGCAGAGGTGGGGGGAGGGAGGGAGGGAGGACTTGGTACTGTGAGAGTTGGGGGAACCAGGACAAAATTAGAAGGTTGGGGGCAGATGAACACATCTGCAGTGCACGTCTGGGAGTTTAAAGGACATTTATGGGCCCCGAGTTATACCCCGGACACAGTGACCCTTTGTTTGAATCATTATTTATTGTTGAGAGTATTGCACGTCCCCCTTTTCCCCCATTGACCCCCTCCAGTCCACCCCCGCCCCAGCCTTCACCATCCTATTGTCTGCTGGACACCATGAAATGGATGTAGGGTTCTGAGCAGGGAGATAAA
>PVJN01064052.1:0-10608 GCA_004026805.1 Lasiurus borealis
ACATCAAAATAAAAAGCTTTTGCACAGCAAAAGAAACCATCAACAAAACAACAAGAAAGACCACTGTATGGGAGAACATATTTGCAAATGTTATCACTGATAAAGGTTTAATCTCCAAAATCTACAGCCAACTTATACAACTTAATAAAAGGAAGATGAACGATCCAATAAAAAAATGGGCAACGGACCTAAATAGAACTTTTTCGAAAGATGACAGAAGGAAGGCCAAGAGACACATGAAAACATTTTCAAAGTTATTAATCATCCGAGAGATGCAAATCAAAACGACAATGCGATACCATCTTACACCGGTCAGAATGGCAATCATCAACAAATCAACAAACGACAAGTGTTGGTGAGGATGCGGAGAAAAAGGAACCCTTGTGCACTGTTCGTGGGAATGCAGACTGGTGCAGCCACTGTGGAGAACAGTATGGAGTTTCCTCAAAAAACTAAAAATAGATCTTCCATTTGACCCTGTAATCCCACTCTTAGGAATTTATCCTTAGAAAATCACAAACACTATTCAGAAAGGATTTATGCACCCCTATGTTCATAGCAGCACAATTTACAATAGCTACAATTTGGAAACAGCCTAGGTGCCCGTCAGCAGATGAGTGGATCAGAAAACTATGGTACATCTACACAATGGAATTTTATGCTGCCATTAAAAAGAAGGAATTTTCACCATTTGCAGCAACCTGGATGGAACTGGAGAGCCTTATGCTTAGTGAAATAAGACAATCAATGAGGGAGAAGCATCATATGATCTCACTCATTGGTGGATAATAAAGAACATTATAAACTGATGAACAAAAAGACAGATACAGAGGCAGTAAATCTTCAAACAGACTGTGAAATTACAGCAGGAAGAGTAAATTTAGGTGAGGTAGATAAGAGATCAATCAAAGGACTTGTATGCATGCATATAAGCATAACCACTGAACATAGACACTGGGGGAGGGGTTGAGGTATGCCTGGGTGGGAGGGGGGGCAGTGGGGAGACATGTATAAAAAATTAATCAAAATAAAAAATAAATTTTGCCTTTAACTTCCCTTGCATTTGGGATCAACTTCATAAAATGTTCTCCATAACTTAGGCCCATAAGTTTGGTACCTATATTTTCTTTTTTATATAACTTACTATTTTGGGTCTTATATTTATTAGTAGTTCTTGGATCGATTTCGAATTGTATGTGGAGATAAACTGTAATCCAGTTTCATTCGCTTGCATGAGGCTTTCCAGGTTCCCAGCACAATTGTGCATTTCTGGCTTCTTTGTCCATGTAGATGTGGTTTCACAGTTGGACTCTCTGTTCTGTTCCATTGATCTGCGTGCCTTTATCTCTGTCACTACCATGCTATTTTGGTTATCATAGCTTGGTAGTATAATTTGAAGTCAAGCAATGTGATACCTTAAGCTTTATTCTTTTTATCTCAGAATTGTTTTGGCTAAACAGGGTCTTTTGTTGTTGTAAGCTACCCATTGTCTTCACTATCAGAAAAGTGTGAACAAGGAGCCTGGAATGCCAGTGCTCCTTGAGCTGTGGCAAGGACCAAAGCTATGCACTGATTGTTTAGTCAAGACAATGGTGGTTCAAGCAATTTTCTCGTACCTCGAGATATGAGTTGAATTTGTTCTGTAACCTTGAGGCGTGGGAAACGATGAGATGCTCGAGTCGTGGTAAACTAGTGGGTCGTGTGCAGCTGGCCGATCCCCGCGATTACTCCTATCTCAAATGTTGCTCATATTTCAAAGCAAAAATCGCTCGCTCGACGGCTTGTATCTCAAAAATCTCGTATGTTAGGGCACTCGGATCTCGAGGTACCACTGTAGTCTAAAGTAAACCATTACTAATACTTAATGACCTTTAAAATAGTCTGTCTGCTACCAGAATTGCCTGCCTCATGAAAGGCAATATGTATATCCAAAATTGAATAAGAGGTTGGCAGGCCTAAACACCAGCAAAATCCTTCCCCTAACATTGGGCTCTCCGCCTGGCCCCCAATTTCCAAATTATTATTTTTTGTCTCATCTCATCATTTGCCTGCAACCCTTCTCCAGATCCCGAACTCTAAGCCATGCAGAATGTTGCTTCTCACATCTGGTGCCTCAACGAGGACCATCTAGAGAAGATTTTCCTAGAGTAGAAAAACCAAGTTTCATGGGGAAGGTGTTGAAAAGAATTCACCAGATAGATGGGGAAATTCAGTGTGTGCAAAGCCCATGGTCAGCTACAGAAATCACAATCTGTACGTATGGTGATAACATCTTTTTTTAGCCAGGCTAATGGGGCAAATTCGTCAAAAGAAGAGAATCTTTATTGTAGACTTTTGGTTTGCATGCTCAAGGATAAAGGAATTAAAGTGTCAGAAGGTATTCTCGTACATTTTTTGCATATTATTATGGAACCTAATCCTTGGTTTCCTGAAGAGGGTACATTAGATGTTGAATGTTGGGAAAGGGTGGGTCAGAACTTGAAAAAAGCTCAGCAGCAGGGGAAAAATTGGCCTCCAAATTGTTTAGCCTTGTAGAACATGGTATTGCAGTTGCAAGAGCCTTTTAGAGAGACAAAAGGGGGTAAAACCTCTTTCTTTGCACCCTCCGCTCCTAAAGAGGAGCAAAAAGAAAAAAATGGAGGAATGGCCTTCACAGCCCCTCTACCTCCATGTCCTAATACTGGAAATTTAATTTGCTATTAATAGAATCATCTGTGCAAAGAGCTATCAGATAAGGATTAAAGGACATGATGATGGAGGTGAGACATGTTTTCCTATTACACAGGTAGATAACCCAGATCAAATAAGCAGTGACGTGCAGAATCAGCTAAATTATGTGCAAAAAAGCTTATAAGCAAATTAGAATTTGTGTAAAAGAGGACATTAAAAAAATGTAGGCAACCAAAAGGTTACAAGGTAAGGTAGCATTCAAGAGCATTCCACCTCCTGATTCAATGAATGTAGATTCAATCTCTCTCTTTTTTTTTTTGGTGACTAATATACTTTTATTTTATTATTATTTTTAAATAAATCTTTATTGTTCAGATTATTACAACTGTTCCTCTTTCTTCCCCCCATAGCTCCCCTCCAACTGGCTCCCACCTCACACTCTGCCTTTACTTCCCCACACTGTCCTCATCCATAGGTGTATGATTTTTCTCCAGTCTCTCCTAGCACCCCCTCACCTCTTTCCCCCTGAGAATTATCAGTCCACTCCCTTTCTTTGCCTCTAATTTTATTATATTCACCTGTTTATTCTGTTCACCAGATTTTCAATTCACTTGATTTTTAGATTCACTTGATAGATATGTATTTGTTGTTCATAATTTTTACCTTTATTGTTTTTTTTTCTTCCCCTTCTTAAAGGATACCTTTCAGCATTCATATAATACTGGTTTGGTGCTGATGAACTCTTTTAGTTTTTTCTTATCTGTGAAGCTCTTTATCTGCCCTTCAATTCTGAATGATAGCTTTGCTGGGTAGAGTAATCTTGATTGTAGGTTCTTGCTATTCATCATTTGAATATTTCTTGCCATTCCTTCTGGCTTGCATAGTTTCTGTTGAGAAATCAGCTGACAGTCGTATGGGTGTTCCCTTGTAGTTAATTAACTGTTTTTCTCTTGCTGCTTTTAATATTCTTTCTTTGTCTTTTGCTCTTGGTATTTTAATTATGATGTGTGATGGTGTGGCTCTCTTTGGATTCCTTTTTTTTTTGCGGTTTTGTGTGCTTCCTGAACTTGTAAGTCTATTTCTTTCACCAGGTGGGGCAAGTTTTCAGTCATTATTTCTTCAAATAGGTTTTCAGTATCTTGCTCTCTTTCTTCTTCTGGCACTCCCATAATTCTGGTGTTGGTACGCTTGAAGTTGTCCTAGAGACTCCTCACACTGTCTTCACATTTCCTTTATTCTTTTTTCTTTTCCAATGGAGTGTTTTTTACTTCTTTGTATTTCAAATCTTTGACTTTATTTTTGCGTTTCTCTAGTCTGCTGTTAGGTTTCTGTATAATATTTTTTATTTCAGTCAGTGTATGTTTAATTTCTAGTTGGTCCTTTTTCATCTCTAGTTAGTCCTTTTTCATCTCCTATTGGGTCTCACTAAATTTATCCACTTTTTCTAGGAAATTCTTCAAAAACCTTATAACCGTGGTTTTGAACTCTATATGCAGTCATTTGTTTTCCTCCATTTCTTTCATTTGTGATCTGTTCCTTTGTCTTCGCATATTTTGCTGCTTCCCTGAGTTGATAGAGTAGCTTTGTGTGCGAGGTGTCCTATGTGGCTCAGTAGCTCTGCCTCCCCAGTTATCTGAGGTGGACACTCTTGGTGCACCCCTTTGTGAACTGTGTGTATAGTCTTGTTGTAGTTAATTCTTGATTGTTGTTGGTATCACTGGGGAGAATTGACATCCAAGCCAATTGGTTGTGAGGATCAGCTGTGTCTGCACCCGGAGAACTTCTGTGCTGGACTCAGTCTTAGACTTGCAAGATTGCAACATCCTCTGTGCTGGGCTTGGATCTGGTGGAGCCTCAGGGCTGAGCAGACAGCCTTGGCCTCCTGTTGGCCCTGCCCTACATGGCAACCCCTGGGTCTCAGTATGTCTAGGTAATCTCTGCAGCCCTCTCTGTGCACATGCACACTTGCCTCCAGACCTCTTATCTTTCACGTGTGTGCGCGAACCTCCAGACCTCTGCCTTTCTGATTCCCTTGAGTTTCTGTGCCCTCTGGGGACCCATATGAGTGCCTGAAACTAGGGTTCATGGCAGTTGGACCTGGATTTCAGTACTGTTGGGAGGTTCTGTTTTTCTCCTGCTAGAGAAAACCAGCAGCACAATCATCAGTTAGCGCTCTGTGTGCACACTTCGCGTGCCCCCATACCTCTGTCTGTCATGACTCCCGTAAGTTTCCCTGCATTCCTTCCTTTTCACAACAATCCAGACTCCCCTGTATGAGTTTCGCCAGGAACTGCGGTTCAGTGGGCAGTCAGAAGTGGGGTTCAGTGCAGTCAGGATTTTCCATCTCCTTCCCACTAGAGGAAGCCATCCAGACCTTCCTCCGCCCGTCCTTTCCACGAGCATGTCTGTACCTCAGCTTTTTACAGCTCTTCTGAGTCTCTGTGAGCCCCTCTCTTTCCTTCTAGTTGTAGAATATTCACTTAGCCAACTTTCCTGTGGTTCTGGATGGTGTCTGTTCTGTCTTTTAGTTTTAATTTTGAAATGGTTGTGCAAGGCAGCAGCTTAGGTGTTCACATATGCCACCATCTTGGTTTATTAGATTCAACCTCTTTTATGTCCTCGATATTAAAAAGGAAATTATTGGGTACTTACCTATTAATTATTGTTTTATCTATCTTTGTTGTTTATTGTTAGTCTATTAAGCATGCCTTTAATTTAATTTAATTTAATATAAAAGAAACAGTAGATGACCAGGCCATTACTGGACTTCCCCAGAGCAAACAAAATGTACACATAGCCAATAATACAGGTTTTAAGAAAATTCCCTAGACCAGTGGTCTGCAAACTGCGGCTCTTGAGACATAATGCAGCTCTTTGGCTCCTTGAGTGTGGCTCTTCCACAAAATACCACATTCTGGGCAAGTCTATTTTTTAAAAAATATTTTATTATTATTATTTTTTAAAATATATTTTATTGATTCTATACATAGAGGAAGGGAAAGAGATAGAGAGTTAGAAACATCTATCAGAGACATCGATCAGCCACCTCTTGTATGCTCCCTATTGGGGATGTGCCCATAACCAAGGTACATGCCCTTGACCAGAATCAAACTGCAGACCATTGCTCTATCCACTGAACCAAACTGTTGGCTGGGCAAGTGGCATTAGAAGAAATTTAAGTTTAAAAAATTTGGCTCTCAAAAGAAATTTCTAGGAGAATCCAAGATAGCGGCATAGGTAAACACCTACACTGCTGCCTCGCACAACAATTTCAAAACTACAACTAAAAGACAGAACGGACATCATCCAGAACCACAGGAAATCTGGCTGAGTGTAAGTTCTACAGCTAGAAGGAAAGAGAGGGGCTCACAGAAACCCAGAGGAGCTGCAAAAAGCTGAGGTACGGAGACACACACGCTGAGAGAGCTGGTGCCGGAGTACCTGGCTGGCTTTCTCTGGCGGAGGGAAACGGATACTCCCAATGGCATTGAACCCCTTATCTTATAACACTAAACCCCAGATCCAGCCAAAACTCATAAAGGGGGAGTTTGGACTATGAAAAGGGAGAAGTGCACGGAAGTTTAGGGGAGTCCCAAAAGATCAGAGGTCTGGTGGTGCCCACAGCACTGCGTAGAGGACAGACTGCTGAATGTGCCGCTGGCTTTCGCGAGTGGGCGGGAGAGACAGACCCTCCCAACTGTGCCACTTCTGACTTCACTAAGCACCTGTTTCGGGCGAAACCCTGGAGACCCAAACTTGTGTGGTCCTGGTGTGCAGGGGAGATGGAAAGGCAGCGGTCTAGAGGCACTGCGGGTGCGCGCGCACAAGGACCACTCCAGCAATTACCCAGTCACATGAGACTCAGGGGCCAACAAGAACGCAAGGCAGTCCCTTAAGCCCTGAGGCTCCACCCATCCCAAGCTCAACAGAGGCTTCTTCAGTTTTGCAAGTCTGGTATCATAAGGCTGAATTCAACACAGAAGTTTCCCTGGCACAGTGAAAATGCCGAGACAAGGGAAGGGATCACAAACAAAAGAAATGGAGGAAAAGAAATGACTGGATAGAGAGTTCAAAACCACGCTTATAAGGTTTTTCAAGAATATGCTAGAAAAGATGGATAAATTTATCAAGTCCCAAAAGGAGATACAAAAGGACCAACTAGAGATGCAAAAGATCCAACTAGAGATGATGGATAAATTTAGCGAGTCCCAAGAGGAGATAAAAAAAACCAACTAGAGACACTGACTGAAATTAAAAAAATATTATACAGAGTCCTAACAGCAGACTAGAGAAAGGCAAGAATCAAGTCAATAATTTGAAATATAAACAAGCAGAAAACACTCAACTGGAAAAGCAAGAAGAGAAAAGAATCCAAAAATGTGAAGATAAAGTAAGGAGCCTCAGGGACAGCTTCAAGCGTACCAACATCAGAATTGTGGGGGGTGCCAGAAGAAGAGAGAGCGCATGATACTGAAAACCTATTTAAAGAAACAATGACTGAAAACTTCCCACGTCTGGTAAAAGAAATAGACTTACAAGTCCAGTAAGCACACAGAACCCCATATAAAAAGAATCCAAAGAGGACCACACCAAGACACATCATAATTAAAATACCAAGAGCAAAAGACAAAGAGAGAATATTAAAAGCAGCAAGAGAAAAACAGTTCATTACCTACAAGGGAGCACCCATACGACTGTCAGCTGATTTCTCAATAGAAATGATGCAGGCCAGACGGGAGTGGTAAGAAATATTCAACGTGATGAATAGTAAGAACCTATGACCAAGAATACTCTATCCAGCAAAGCTGTCATTCAGAATTGAAGGGCAGATAAAGAGCTTCACAGATAAGAAAAAGCTAAAGGAGTTCATCAACTCTAAACCAGTATTATATGAAATGCTGAAAGGTACTCTTAGAAGAGGAAGAAGAAAAAGGTAAAGGCAAAAAATCATGAACAACAAATACATATCTATCAACAAGTGAATCTAAAAATTAAGTGAATTAAAAATTTGATCAACTTAATAAACTGGTGAATATAATAGAATCAGTAGCACAGAAAGTGAGTGGACTGATAATTCTCAGGGGGAAAGGGGTTAGGGATGTACAGGGAGAGAATGGACAAAAATCATACACCTAAGGATGAGATCAATGGGAGGGGGGTAAGGGCAGACGGAAGGGTGGGAGCTGGGTGGAGGGGTGCTATGGACCGGAAAAAAGAGAAACAATTGTAATAATATGAATAATAAAGATTAAAAAAAAAAGAAACAAAAAAGAAATTTCAATCGTTGTGCTGATGATATTTGGCTCTGTTGACTAATGAGTTTGCCGACTACTGCTCTAGACAAAGGGAAGTAATTAGTAAATTACTAGGTCTTTTGATAATCCTCTAAAATGGATGGCCACTCTCAAGAGTGTTATTAAAAGTTTCATTTTTGCCATCTTTTATTTCCCAGTCTATCATTTGAAATTTAGACAATTAAGACATTTGTGAGAATTTGGGGATACATCTGAAATTTTTTTTACCTGTGATGAGAAAGGCTAGTTTAAGAGAAAGGCACCCGGCCTGATTTTGGGTGGCTCTTGGAAGTCCCAGTCTTTTATGGATGTTACAGAATAAACCCAAGACTGTTTTTCCTTTAAAAGATGGCAAAAATGACACAAGAAAAATAAACAGGCTGTATTTAGGCTATAGGATTAATATTTCCATAATAATGGTAATTTTTGAATAATAATGTACCATATTCCAAAGTTGCCTCCCAAGTCTTAGAGGCCCTCCTGTTTTTATAAAATAAAATTATACTTTAACGTTAAAGCCACTGAAAGTCAGTCAGTTATCTCTGTTGCAAAATTGCCTAAAGAAAATGCCTTAGTTAGTAATTGGCTTTAAAATTTCAAAGTTGTTAAAATATAAATAATAAATGTAACTAAAATGAAGAATTTATGATGAAGCTTTTCAATAACAATCATAAATATATTAATGATGAAGCCGCAGGTTGCTCTTCTCCCTATAAAAGCGGAGAAGCCAGTGGCAGAAGCAACCTTAGATGATTATCTCTTAGAATGTGGTGGTTTTAAAATTCAAATGGCTAGGCTAGGCTAAATATATTTGTATTTTAAAATAACAAAAATACTGAAATATTAACCTGAGTTTACCTCATATAAAAAATCTAGTGGATAGAATTGAATCTATTAATAAAATGTCTTATGTTTTATTTGAAATATTATCCTTAAAAATGTAAAAATATTACTAATTTGAGAAATGCTAAGTATTTAACCTGACACCTAAAATTTGAGGCTTCTAAAAATTTAAATTTCAAATTAAGTTAGAAGAAATTATATAGAATGCATACAGTTTAGAAATTCATTTTTGAGAAAAATACTTTTTCTCTAGAGAAATTAGTAGTTCAAAATATATTATACTCCGTGTGGTAAAATTTCA
Organism: Lasiurus borealis; assembly: GCA_004026805.1. Taxonomy (NCBI): domain Eukaryota; kingdom Metazoa; phylum Chordata; class Mammalia; order Chiroptera; family Vespertilionidae; genus Lasiurus; species Lasiurus borealis. Next base: position 9,109 of record PVJN01064052.1, read on the forward strand.
AACTAAGATATAATATTTAATCTGATCTAATTAAGAAAGAGGATTAATTCTACAGTCTGAACCAACTTTTTAATATAAAAACCAGTTTAAATTTAATATCTTTTAGGATAATTACAAAAGGTATATTAATAAATGTCAATCTAAAAAATACTGGTTGTTTACTTTTACTTATCATTGGAAAATTAAGGTTTAAATATTGTATTGTTTCAATAGAAACCAGGACATATATTTTAAAGGAAAAGGAGGAAAAATAGCTAAAGGTATATACAAGTAAATAACAGAAAGAAAAACTATTAGAGTAAAAATGCATTTTTGAAGGATATAAAAAGGTTTAAAGACTAATCTGAAAGTATAAAATTTATGAGGGTTATGTATATGATGAGAAGGAAAAAAGGAATCTAGAAAGAGAAAAATAAATCCTAAACTACTTGCAAAAGTTTAAAAGGGTCATAGAAGCTCCGGAAAGTTTAAAGGCTAGACCATTACCCTTATTGTTATATATGCAAATGAGCACTAGTAAAAATGAATGCTGTTTAAAAGTAAATTTTAAACATAATAAAAAGGAGAAATTTTAAAATCTCTTCTGCTACTATTTACAAAGTAAATTAAAAATTATTGTTCAAGTATTAAATCTCAGTTTTTGAGGAGCCAAGATGGCGGCATAGGTAAACACCTACACTGCTGCCTCGCACAACAATTTCAAAACTACTACTAAAAGACAGAACAGACATCATCCAGAACCACAGGAAAGCTGGCTGCGTGGAAGTTCTACAGCTAGAAGGAAAGAGAGGGGCTCACAGACACCCAGAGGAACTGCAAAAAGCTGAGGTACGGAGACGCGCACGCTGAGAGAGCGGGTGCCCGAGTACCTGGCTGGCTTTCTCTGACGGGAGGGAAACGGAGACTCCCAACGGCATTGAACCCCTTGTCCTGCGACACTAGACCCCAGATCCAGCTGAAACTCATACGGGGGGAGTTTGGACTGTGAAGGGGGAGAGGTGCGCGGAAATTTAGGGGAGTTGCAAAGGATGGGAGGGTCTGGTCCCGGTCACGCACGCGCACACACAGGGCGCTGGCGCCACACTGAGGACAGATTGCTGATTCTGCCACTGGCTTTTGCGACTGGGCGGAAGACAGACCCTCTCAGCTGCGCCACTTCTGAGTCCACTGGGCCCCTGTTTCGGCGAAACCCTGGAGACCTAGACTTGTGTGGTCCTGGTACGCAGGGGAGCAGGGGAGCTGGAAAGGCAGCGGTCTAGAGGCACTGCGGGCGCGCGCGCACAGGACTGCTCCAGCGATTACCCAGTCACGTGAGACTCCGCGGCCGTGGAGGGCGGGTCCGACTGGAAGGCAAGGCGGTCCCTTAAGCCCTGAGACTCCACCCATCCCAAGCTCAACAGAGGCTTCTGTGGTCTTGCAAATAAAAAAGTTTCCCCGACAAAGTGAAAATGCCAAAACAAGGGAAGGGATCAAAAACAAAAGAAATGGAGGAAAAAAAAA
>PVJN01064053.1:5000-10596 GCA_004026805.1 Lasiurus borealis
AGAGAAGAAGGAGAAGGAGGAGAAGGAGGAGAAGGAGAAGAAGAAGGAGAAGAAAAAGAAGGAGAAGGAGAAAGTGGAGGAGGAGGAGAAGGTGGAGAAGGAGGAGAAGGAGGAGAAGGAGGAGAAAGAGAAGGAGAAGGAGGAGAAGGAGAAGGAGGAGGAGAAGGAGAAGGAGGAGAAGGAGAAGGAGGAGAAGGAGAAGGAGAAGGAGAAGGAGGAGAAGGAGAAGAAGGAGGAGGAGGAGAAAGAGGAGAAGGAGAAAGAGGAGAAGAAGGAGAAGGAGAAGGTGGAGGAGAAGAAGGTGGAGAAGGAGGAGAAGGAGGAGAAGGAGATGGAGGAGGAGATGGAGAAGGAGAAGGAGAAGGAGAAGGAGAAGGAGAAAGAGGAGAAGGAGAATGAGGAGGAGAAAGAGAAGGAGAAAGAGGAGAAGGAGAAGGAGAAGGAGGAAAAGGAGAAGAAGGAGAAGAAGGAGAAGGAGGAGAAGGAGGAGGAGGAGAAAGAGAAGGAGAAGGAGGAGAAGGAGAAAGAGAAGGAGATGGAGGAGGAGATGGAGGAGAAGGAGGAGAGGAGAAGGAGAAGGAGGAGAAGGTGGAGGAGGTGGAGGAAGAGAGAGACAGAGAGAGAGAGACACAGAGAAAAGATAGATTGGACATGGGGCTGAGGTTCTGTCTTTATTGACGTCTGCTCACTCCGTTTTGGTGCATTGAAAATATGAGAATGTGCCCTAACCGGTGTGGCTCAGTGGATAGAATTCCGGTCTAGGGCATGGACCTTCATTGCGGGCACGTCCCCAGTATGAGCAGGAGGCAGCTGATGGATGTCTCTCTCTCTCATCGATGTTTCTGACTCTCTATCCCTCTCCCTTCCTCTCTGTAAAAAAAAAAAAAATCCATAAAATATATTAAACAAATAAAATAAGAGAGCGGGGATTTTTACAAGTGTTATAAATTGGAAAAACAAGTAGCAACAATGACCATTTTTTTTTTGTGGAAACCAGCCAAGATGGCAGGTGTGTGATCGGCCGTGTGTGAATTCCAGGTAATTGCTGCCTCTGAAATAAGAGTTTCAACCACTGCCGGGACTCACACATGCCAGGTGTATGAGGAGATATGTGAACAGACGCGTGAGTAGATGTATGAGTAGGTGTCTGAATAGATGTACAAATAGATGTGTGAGTACATGTATGAGCAGATATATGACTAGATGTATGAGTACATGTGTGAATAGATGTATGAATAGATGTATGAGTACATGTATGAGCAGATATATGAGTAGATGTATGAGTACATGTGTGAATTGATGTCTGAGTAGATGTACAAATACATGTATGAGCAGATATATGACTAGATGTATGAGTAGATATGTGAGTACATGTGTGAATAGATACATGAATAGATGTAGAAGTAGAGATATGAATACATGTATGAGTACATACATGAGTAGGTCTATGAGTAGATGTATGAGTAGATGTATGAATAGATGCATGAGTAGATGTATGAGTACATGTGTGAATAGATATATGAATAGATGTATGAGTAGATATATGGGTACATGTATGAGCAGATATATGACTAGATGTATGACTAGATGTATGAGTACATGTGTGAATAGATATATGAATAGATGTATGAGTAGAGATATGGGTACATGTATGAGCAGATATATGACTAGATGTATGACTAGATGTATGAGTACATGTGTGAATAGATATATGAATAGATGTATGAGTAGAGATATGGGTACATGTATGAGCAGATATATGACTAGATGTATGAGTAGATAAATGAGTACATGTGTGAAGAGATATATGAATAGATGTATGAGTAGAGATATGAATACATGTATGAGTACATATATGAGTAGATGTATGAGTAGATGCATGAGTAGGTATGTGAATAGATGTATGAGTACATATGTGAGTAGATGTATGAGTAGATGTACAAATAGATGTATGAATACATGTATGAGCAGATATATGAGTAGATGTATGAGTATATGTGTGAATAGATGTATGAATAGGGATATGAATACATGTATGAGTACACATATGAGTAGGTATATGAGTAGATGTGTGAGTAGATCTATGAGTGGATGTATGAACAGATGTATAAATTGATGCATGAGTAGATGTATGAGTAGATGTATAAATAGATGTATAAACAGATGTATGAGTAGATGTACAAATAGATGTGTGAATACATATATGAGCAGTTATATGACTAGATGTATGAGTACATGTGTGAATAGATGTCTGAGTAGATGTACAAATAGATGTATGAATACATATGTAAGCAGATGTATGAGTACATGTATGAGTAGATGTATGAGTACATGTGTGAATAGATATATGAATAGATGTATAAGTAGATATATGAATACATGTATGAGTACATACATGAGTAGGTCTATGGGTAGATGTATGAGTAGATGTATGAATAGATGCATGAGTAGATGTATGAGTACATATATGAGTAGATCTATGAGTACATGTGTGAATAGATATATGAATAGATGTATAAGTAGATATATGAATATATGTATGAGTACATATATGAGTAGGTCTATGAGTAGATGTATGAATAGATGCATGAGTAGATGTATGAGTACATGTGTGAATAGATATATGAAGAGATGTATAAGTAGAGATATGAATACATGTATGAGTAGGTCTATGAGTAGATGTATGAGTAGATGTATGAATAGATGCATGAGTAGATGTATAAGTACATGTATGAATACATATATGAATAGATGTATGAGTAGATATATGGGTACATATATGAGCAGATATATGTCTAGTTGTATGACTAGATGTATGAGTACATGTATGAATAGATGTCTGAGTAGATGTACAAATAGACGTATAAATACATGTGTGAGCAGATATATGAGTAGATGTATGAGTAGATGTATGAATAGATGTATGAACAGATGTATGAGTAGATGTATGAATTGGTGCATGAGTAGATGTATGAGTAGATGTATAAATAGATGTCTGGTAGATGTACAAACAGATGTATGAGTACATGTATGAGCAGATATATGAGTAGATGTATGAGTACATGTATGAGTAGATACATGAGTAGATGTGTGAGTAGATCTATGAGTAGATGTATGAATAGATGTATGAACAGATGTATGAGTAGATATATGAGTACATGTGTGAAGAGATGTATGAATAGATGTATGAGTATATATATGAATACATGTATGAGTACATATATGAGTAGGTCTATGAGTAGATGTATGAATAGATGCATGAGTAGATATCTGAATAACTGTATATAGATATATAAACAGATGTGTGAGTAGATATATGAATACATGTATGAGTAGATATGTGTGTAGATGTATGAGTACATATGTGAGTAGATGTATGAATACATGTATGAGCAGATATATGATTAGCTGTATATAGATATATGAACAGATGTATGAATAGATGCATGAGAAGATATGAGTAGATGTATGAGTAGATATATGAATAGATGCATGAGTAGATGTATGAATACATGTATGAGTACATATATGAGTAGGTCTGTGAGTAGATGTATGAGTACATGTGTGAGTAGATGTATGAACAGATGTTTGAGTAGATTTATGAATAAATGTATGAGTAGATGTGTGAACAGATATATGAGTAGATGTATGAACAGATGTATGAGTAGATGTATGAATTGATGCATCAGTAAATATATGAGTAGATGAGTACATATATAAATAGATGTATGTATAGATACATGACTAGATGTATGAGCACACATATGAGTAGATATACAAATACATGTATGAGTAGTTGTATGAGTAGGTATGTGGGTAGAGACATTTCTGGCCCTCTCCTTTACAGAATACATTTTTATTGACTTCAGAGAGGAAGGGAGAGAGAGAGAGATAGAAACACCCATGACGAGAGAGAATCAGGGATCCGTTGCCTCCTGCATACGCCCCCTACTGAGGAGAGAGCCTGCCACACGGGAATCGAACCGTGACCTCCTGGTTCACAGGTCGGTGCTCAAGCACTGAGACACCGTGGCTGGCCTGTTGTGGACACTACGTTCTTATAAATGTCTCCCATTTCCCCCCATCCCTCTCCCCCTCCACCCTGGCCCAGGTCTTCTCGGTGTCAATGGGATATTCATAAGTACATACCAATTCTTTGCTTAATCTCTTCCCATCCTTTCACCCACCTCCTTTTTGTGGAGATTCGTCAATCTGTTTCTTGTATCCAAGTCTCTGGTCCTATATATATATATATTTTTTTTTGTTAGTTTATTTGGTCCGTTAAATTCCACGTAGGAGGGAGATCATGGGATACGTGTCTTTCTCTCTCACTGGCTCATCTCACTCAGCATCCTACTACCCAGGTCTCTCTGTGCCGCCTGAGAGGATAAGAGAATCCCCTCCTTTTTCACAGCTGTGTAGTATTCCATGCTGTGAATGGACCACAGCTGTTCCATCCAATCATCTCCTTGGATGGGCACTCAGTTTCCAGATCTTAGCGATTGGACATTAATATTCTATGAACACGGGGCAGGGGAGGGAGGCATGCATTCTTTCTGGTTTTGGGGATTCTTAGGGTGGATTTTTCGAAGGAGGCCGTTAGCATTAAGGACCCAGTAGAATTTTTTTTAAAAAAATATATTTTATTGATTTTTTTTTTTTTTTACAGAGAGGAAGGGAGAGGGATAGAGAGTCAGGAACATCGATGAGAGAGAGAGACATCCATCAGCCGCCTCCTGCACACGCCCCCTCCTACTGGGGATGTGCCCACAACCAGGATACATGCCCTCGACCGGGAATCGAGCCTGGGACCCTTCAGTCCACAGCAGGCCGGCGCTCTATCCACTGAGCCACACCGGCTTCGGCCCCAGTGTAGAATTTTTAAGGATCAAAGACGGGTCATGACTTACCGACGGGATTTCGTCTTTTTGATCCTTTTCTTTCATCGCAGTGACTTTTGCGATCACGTCCCTTGGCCATCAGAGTGTACACCCCCCCCCCAAGTGTGTCCACCTCTTATTTTTCCTAAAAATCAGCAGATGGTGGTCTCTCTTGGGACTAACGTCCAATCAAAGACGGAGATCAAAGTCATGGTGTCTTGTCAGAGCAGCGGTTCTCAACCTTCCTGAGGCCGCGACCCTTTAAGGCAGCTCCTCATGGGGTGGTGACCCCCAACCGTACTCCATCACTGCCATTTTGCCACTGTCACGAATTATCACGCAAATACCTGTGTTTTCCGATGGTCTTAGGCGACCCCACAGGTTGAGAACCGCTGTTGTTAGAACATCTAAGTCCATTCCAGATCGTAGACCTGGTGAGATTCAACTCTTGGGTTTTTCTTCTTCTTCTTCTTCTTCTTCTTCTTCTTCTTCTTCTTCTTCTTCTTCTTCTTCTTCTTCTTCTTCTTCTTCTTCTTCTTCTTCTTCTCCTTCTTCTCCTTCTCCTTCTTCTCCTTCTTCTTCTCCTTCTTCTCCTTCTCCTTCTCCTCCTCCTCCTTCTTCTTCTCCTCCTTCTTCTCCTTCTTCTCCTTCTTCTCCTTCTCCTCCATCTCCTTCTCCTCCTCCTTCTCCTCCTCCTTCTCCTTCTCCTTCTCCTT
>PVJN01064054.1:0-10598 GCA_004026805.1 Lasiurus borealis
GGCTTTAGAATTTCCTACAGGGAATTCATGCCCAGGGAACACTCCCCACAAAAACCAAGGGTCACAGGCTCCAGTGAGATTCGAACTCACGACCCCTGGTTTACGAGACCAGTGCTCTAACCCCTGAGCTATGGAGCCTTAGCTGCTGCTCCGCTGACTCCGTAAAGTGGATCATTTTTGTCCAATTCTTCAGGTTTTTTTTCCTGTTTTGTGGAAAACGTGACTTTCTACCTTCAGCTCCTTTCGGACTCTCTGGGCTGTGGACAATAGTCCTGTGTTCTCCGAGAGGCTCGCCATGCCCCTCGGTTGTGAGGGTTTGGCTGGGATCAGGGCAGTGGCGGGGGCGGGGGCGGGGGCTGGGGGGGGGGGTGGCGGTAGGGGAGGGAAGTCCCTCTCCACCCGCCTGGTCGAGTCCAGAGGGGCTCTGCTCCCGGGATCCCTGGCAAAGACACCTGAAAACGGCCGCGATCCACCAGGTAAAGGGGCCGTTGGAAGACGGAGCTCGAAAAAGCAGCGACCGCAGCGTGCGGGGAGGGGGTGCGGAGACCCCACCTCACTTACTCTCTCCAGGCTGTTGGTCAGGAATCTGGGGGAGCGCCTGGTTTCCGGCGAGTCCAATGGGAGACTCGGGCCGGAAATCCCCTAAAGGACCCTCGACTGTTGGACCTCCCAGTCCAGGTGGGCGGAGAGCAAGGGATCGGACCCTCTCCTCCAGATCAGGGGTCGCCCAGTTCTTCACTGAGAGGACCCCCTGATGCCGGAGCAGCACTGAGCGGACCTGCCGGACCGGGGGTGAGTTCCAAATACCACAGTGACCCCGGAGTCCGGGCCACAGGTAGGGTCGGGCCAGGGGACCCGGGCCGGGGGTGCTGTGGGAGGGGAGGCGAGGAGGGACCGCTGACATTATTATCTAGGTCCTCACCGACACGCCTTCTCTCCTGTCTTCCGTTTCTCGTGGGTTTAGAGTTCCATCCAGGTCAGACAAAGTCCAGAAATAATTCCCCACCCTCTTCTTCTAGGATGCAGCTGGGCGCTGACCGTCCGGGTCTATAGGTGAGCACTTTGAAAGACCAACAGCCATGTGTCAGGATGGCCGAGTGGTCTAAGGCGCCAGACTCAAGCTTTGCTTCCTAACTTTGAGGATTCTGGTCTCCGTATGGAGGCGTGGGTTCGAATCCCACTTCTGACACGTCGACATTTTGCTCTTTGATTCTTATTATAACACCTTGTGCTATTTTCCTTAATGATCCAATTAGTATTTCCTTTAGTCATTCAATTAACCGGTCTTCTACACTTGCATCCTGTATTTTGTGGGTTGTTTTTTTGTTTGTTTTTTGTTTTTTCTTGCAGAGAAAATTACTGAAATCTTGGCTGCTTTCCCCACACATGGAAAGAATGTACACTAAGAAAAGAGAAACATGCAAATGTCCATCACTCCACTACGCTAACAGACAATCAAGAGTGTTTGTTTGTTTTTTAACATCTAACTTCAGGGACGCCTGCCTCATGTTCCACTGGACTTCGAAAAAACATGTTTAAAGATAAAAACTCGTGTGCGTTTCAAGGGAGCAATTGCAGAGCATTAAACCCCAAGAGTAAGGGCCTTCTGGGGGTGGGCTTGGGCAGGGGTTGAGCTGTAGATTTTGGCCTGGTCTTCTAAGTTAGAAGTTTCATCCGCTGAATAGAAACTGAAAGACCGCTTTGAAGCTGAGATGAGGTCACTCCTTGCTGTGAAGACAGGAAGGAGATGCGTGTGGCATGTTCCCTGGAGTCACGCTAAGCGAGGGCTTGGCTTCCTGCGGGAGCCATCCATCCACAGGGCTCAGGCCGGTTTGCTGGGATGGCATTTTGCATTAAGCTTTTGAACAGATTTATAGATGGCCACTAACAATGCCAAACCTGGACTTCACCTGTCCTCATCACATCTCCAAACCTTCTTTTCAAAACGCTCCTGGGGGAGCCCTAGCTGGTGTCGCTCAGTGGATAGAGCGTCGGCCCGTGGGCTGAAAGGTCAAAGGTCCCAGGTTCGATTCTGGTCAAGGGCATGTACCTTGGTTACAGACACATTCCCAGTAGGGGGTGTGCAGGAGGTGGCTGATCAAAGTTCTAACTCTCTATCCCTCTCCCTTCTTTCTGTAAGAAATCAATATAATACATATTTTAATAAAAAGACACTCCTGGGGGAGACCCCACTTGGGACCGAAAGTTACTGGCCTCCGAGACCAGGGGCCAGGGCTCCTCCTTTGGAAAGCACTCTGGGCACTTGGCCTCCCAGTTACCAAACCCCAGGTGGTCTTTCTAAGCATTGATCCCAGGGAAACCATCCTTACCCATCTGCTCAGGAGACCGGACGGTGCCAAGGCCCACTTGCTGATAAAGATGGTGGGAGCTTCGGTTTGTGAGAGCTTCGTAAAGATGCACTCATCTCAGAGATGTGCTTGTAGGCCGCAATGTCCGATAGAAAAGGCGGGGCAGACCCACAATGTTAGGAGAGAGGGGTGGGAAAAGGTTTGGCAAAGAAAGTTGGGACAGACCTGAATGTCTGCTCCAGTATATTCCAATCAATAATAAATAAGAAGGGGATGACTTATGAAGAGCAGAAGCAGGCTGGACCTGTAACCCAGAGGCTGATGGATCAACACCATCTCCTGCTAGTCTCCAATCAACACACATGGTCTTGTTGAATTCCCAAATTCCCACAGGAACACCAGGGCCCCTCCCCCTAAAAAAAAAATAATCCACTCACTCACGATTCAGGCTTATGATATGATGCTGTTGCTCTGTGTTTCTTTTCCTCTTTTGCATGCGGGTAAAAATTAGCCCATTATTAAACGTGTGTCTTCATTGATGTTTTTAAAGCTCACAGGGTATTGGGAAACAATGCAACATCTTAGTGATTCTCTCCAGGCAGCGGCCCTGTCACTGCTGTTTTGCTGAGGTGCCAACACGTCTCATGACTTCAAGACCCACTGTGACAGAAGCCACCTGCCTGGCCTTCCTGCCTTTCAATAGGACGGAGCTTAGGATGAAGGGTGAGTTAAGGACAGGGCAAACGGGGGGACTCCCTGCTCCGGTGGCGTGGTGGTGACAGCCTGGCGTGGCTATGGCTCCACTTTCTGGGAAGGAAGGGTGGGGAAGACGTGGCTGACCTGGCAATGCAGGCGGGGAGAGGAGAGCAGGAGTGAGGAGTGTGAGGGAATGGGAAAGAAACTCGGGCGTGCTGAAGGAGAGTTGTGCAGAAATGGGTTTCCAGGGAGTTGGTTTTCCAGACGGAAACCCTGGAATAAAGATCTCAGAGACCCCGAGTCTGAAAAAACAACCATAGAGGAAACAAAGGAAATGGAACCTCTGGCGGGTGCCATGGCTTTTATTTTCTACACCAGGTTTCGAGGCTCCTGAAAATCTTCCCACTCACCTGGAGGTCCGGGGTCAGCTCGCCTGGCATCCCACCGCCAGTAGGTGTGTCTCCAAGGCTCGGTCTGAAGCCAATAGCTGCAGGTGTGTCCCCACCCCACACCGAGCACAGCTCTCCCCGCCATTCCCCTGCAGTCAATACTCCCCCCACTGTCTGTGCAATGAAGGAAGAGGTTAGGGCTCAATACAATCAAACTTTGTGGCAACACTCAAAAGCGGGGATGTGGCCAGCATTCCTAGAAGACTCCAGTCGTTTCTAAAATAGCAGTGTCCTGGGTAGGCCGGTTGATGGAGCATCAGACTTTTAATCTGAGGGTCCAGGGTTCAAGTCGGTATCCAGGTGAGTCGTGTTTGTTTATGTTAGTTGATAAGGTCTGGGTAACAGAGCACCATCAGGAGCATCTCTGAGTGGGGAGACAGTCACAGGCAGAGCCACTGCCCTTCAGAAGTCACCCTTTCCCACTACTAAGTGACACACTCCCCCAGTATCTAAGAGAAATTGAAAAGGGGCACCATCTAGAAACAAACTATCGATAGGATTGTAGACCAATGAGCCACCACGTGGGTTCGAATCCCATTTCTGACAAGATGTTTTGTTCTTGCCCTGTTCACCGAATTTATCTGATTGATTCAAATCCGGAGGGTGCGTTGGCCAATCTTATCCTCCGCCCATCACCACCCATGTTTGACCATTAGGCCAGGACTGGCGTCTGGTGGGAAGACGAAGATGCTGCTAAAAGGCCTACAATGCACAGGATAGACAACCTTTGCAACCAAGAATCATCTGGCCTGAAAAGTCCACGAGCATCTGTCTTACTTACTGTAAATTCCTGGGCTCAGCCGGAAACCCTCTCACCCCAGAGCATCATAACGCGTCCAGGAAGCCTCCTCCTCCCTAACTCAGGCCTCTCTCCACTGACAGTTTACTGGTCATAAACGGGGGTCTATCTTGGCACCCTAGAACCTGGCATCCCTATTTAACCGTATTGTTCTAATTATTTCTGTTCGCCATCTGGGAATTCTGAGGAAAGAACCAGTGAGTCACACACGTAAAGGGGGAGGGAGGAGTGTGCTCTGTGTCTAAATTTAGAGGAGAGGAGCCCCAAAGTAAACCAGGTGATCTGTTTTTTTGTTTGTTTGTTTGTTTGTTTTTAGAAAGCAGCGAGGGTCTCACAGGAAATGAAACTCACGGACCCACAATGCCTTTCTTCTTCGCACAACGAGACGAACACCCTCGGTGTAAGCCCGGGTGCCGAGGGATGCAGGCAGGGGGTCCAGACCCAGTTTTCTTCTTCTTCCTCTTCCTCTTCCCTTTCCCCTTCCTCTTATTCTTCCTCTTTCTCTCCTTCTCCTCCTCCTGCTCCTCCTCCTCCTCTATCATCATCTCTCCCTCCTCCTTGGACACTTGAATCCGCGGGAGCACGTCCTTCCTGGGAGCCCAGAAAGTGCGGTGCCCATCACCCCGGGCCTGGCCAACGGGTGGGTCCCGTCCCCGCCTGACACCAGGGACGCCCTCATTCCACGTCGGTGCTCAGTGAATTCGGCTCCAATTCGGAGAGTCCAGCCCCCAGCAGAGGCCCGTTCACCCGCCAGGGGTCAGGCTCCGGTGGATGAAATGACCTGAACTTGGCTCAGAACAGAGGTACCTGCACAGGGCGCACCTGTGCACTCAGCCTGGTTCCCTGCTGCCCGAGAGTGTGACCCTCCGCCTCCACTCCACATCTCATTCACCCCAGGATTCTCCCCACTTGCTAACACCAGTCAACACAGACATCTTCTCAAGTAGCATATCCCCTTCACAATTTGAGAATATCTCTCTCGCACCCATGCCTGTGCACCTGTAGTCGTGGCCGAGTGGTTAAGGCGATGGACTAGAAATCCATTGGGGTTTCCCCGCGCAGGTTCGAATCCTGCCGACTACGTGTGAAGCTCTACTTTATGCTGAGCTGCTCATAGACACCCCATTCGTCCTTACCCAACTCAAACCCTACCACTCCTTCCCGCCCACAAAGAGACAAGGGATTGTTTCTTCAAAGTTTGCTCCAGGGGCCGGGTTCAAAGCTGTCTCCAAGTTTCTCCCTCCCAAACCTTGCTCAATCTAAGCTCTTTCAAAAAGAGACAGCTTGGTGGAGCATAATAACTCTATTGCAAAGTGGGAGTTGTTTTTATTTTAAAATGTATCATTGGGAATAGAAATTTAGGAAAATTCTTTAATGATGATGAAGACACCAAGATCTCTCAGAAGTAAAGAATATGATAGAAGGAAGAAGCAGTTAATAGATTATTGGAAGATAAAGTTTAGGTGGGGGGGGGGGACATCTAGAAACACATCCAAGGTGGGCATGTGAAAAGAAAGGCGGACCACTGATTCAGGAGATTCAATGTCTTCTGAGGGCTGGCAGTTTCATAGGAGACAGGAGAAAACCTAGAGGGGCATTTTATTTTTTAAAATATATTTTATTGATTTTTTACAGAGAGGAAGGGAGACGAATAGAGAGCTAGAAACAATGATGAGAGAGAGAAACCGATCAGCTATCTCCTGCACATCCCCCACTGGAGTTGTGCCCTTGACCGAAATCAAACCTGGGACCCTTCAGTCTGCAAGCCGACCCTCTATCCACTGAGCCAACCCGGTTAGAATGGGCATTTTATTTTTTAAAAAATACAAGAAAAATTCAGGACTGCAGGATTTGATGATCCAGATGGAAAGGAGTCCCTAAGAAATATTAGAAAATATGTCCCTATGTCAAAGTCATGAAGATATTTCACGTGTTGTTTCTGGAAGCTTGCTTTATTTACCTACCGGTCTATCTTCTATTTGTCTAACTTCTACATTCTGACCACAGACTCTCTGGAAGTGGCTTTGTGGGTAATGTCCAAGGGTTCCATTTAATGTTTTCCCCTGGCTATCCTCATTGATCATTTCCCCACCCCTGATGGTCACAATTTATGCAAAAACTATTCATTCTCACTATTTCCAAAGTGCTCCCTTGGTCAGCAGTTGTTAGCAAGTGGGTGAATCATGGAGTGTAGGGGTCTCCGTCCAAATTCTATTTAGTGGCTTTGTCTGTCCACGGACCATATACCATTGTCTTAATGACGCTATATTTACGTCTCAGTGTTTGGTAAAGTAAGTCCTCTGATTTTGCTTTCCTTCTTAAAGATAACTTGGGCTATGTTGGCCCCTTTGACTTTAAAATTGTATTTTAGTCAATTTACCAATTTAAAAAAAAAAAGACCCTTGATGGTATTGTTACTAAAAATGCACTGACTCTAGAGACCAGTGGGGTAGAGTTGAGATCTTTACAGTACGGAGTGCTCCAATTCTAGGTTATTTCTGGGAACTTTATGTTTAATACAGCATGTATTGGCATATTTGGTTGAATTTTCTTACTGCACGTGGCTGCTTTAGTTATTTTTTTATATCGATGGGAATGTACAATGGCTGAAAATAGAACCGGTTGGATCCACTCACTGGACCTGGCCCAGGCCTGTCTATCTCTGGTCTCTCCACACTGCACGGTCGGGAGCCCACAGCGCAGACGCACTCGGCGATGAGAGAGACAAGGACAACCGGTTTGACGGGAGCCTCAGCTTCAGGCGTGGGTGCAACCTTGCCTCCTAATGGACAACGTCAGGGTGAATGAACCCCGCAGCCCGGGTGTGAGAGCAGGCGTCTGCGGCAGCTCTATGCCTGACTCACCCCAGTGACTTCGTTTCTTCCTATCACTACACCCAGGCTCCACGATAGAAGGAAGACCCCCACATGTGGTGGGGGGAGGGGTCCTCTGGCTGCGGCAGAGCCTCCGATGAGTTGGCCAATTCCTGGAACTGTTTGCCTCGCCCGGGTTCTTCTTGGTGAGAGAGTGCCTAGGTGTCCAGTCCACATGCCAGGGGGTGGTCAACCCACACCGGTTGTAGAAATCTACCCCAATTCCTTGTCCATTAAAGGGACGGGGGGAAATTGCGAGCTTCGTTTTCTCGTTTTGAGAAATGCCTTCCCTCGGCCATGAGGCCCAGGCGCGCTCTTTTTAACGATACCAGCAGCTTCTCTGGGTGGGCCCAGCTGCTCAGGACAGCCAGGGGTGGCCCGCATATTGAGGGCAGCCCCACCACAGGGCCTTTGTGAGGTGGGGGCGGGGCTGTGTTCACAGCCCTCCAAGTCAATGCACAGAGGCTTGTCTCGGCCACGATGCTAGGTCCCTTACAGAACTTGCTCTCCGTCTTCTCTTTCACATCTTACCCTCTGGTTGCTGCCCGAGGTGAACCACTTCCTTGTCTAGAACCCGGGGCCCACAGGCTGCGCTCCATGGTCCGTTCTGCGATGGAAGGTCCGGGACCAGCTCTCTGCAGAGTGACGCCCGCACTCCTGGTGCAGACCAGAGTTTCCATTCCTGTTCGTGTTTTAGCTTCCCTCTATCCACGTGGGTAGGCGGCCAGAGACACGCGTTTTTCCCCGATATCCCCCGGATGGACTGTCTGAGGGCCGTGTTTCCGCCCTTCCTGCCCGGGGGACCCTAATCTGCTGGGTGGAAGGGGGGGGGGCGTGTGTCTTTGTCTGGCTTACCTTCGGGTCTCCCGCACCCCACCCTCCACAGGCGTGCCCTCAGCGCGCTGCACCCTGATCCGAAGCGGGCGCTCTGATACCTTTCCCACCGCGGGGGCCTGGGAACGTGCTCCTCCCCCGGTCCCTGGGCTGTTCAGCTCCAGCTTCTCTCTCCCCAATCCTCCCTCCCTCCCTCCGGCTTTTCGGGTGTATGGACACTTTGGAGGCCAAGAAGGGACTCCCTGGGGGACACCAGCCGGCACCCACCATAGAGGCGCTTGTGTACGGAGAGGAGGGTCTGCCTCTGCTTTGCCAGCGCTGCTTCCGCCTCCCCGTCGAACTGCGCCCTCGGCCGTGCTCGCCCTGCGCTCCCGAGGCGCGGGGTGGCCCTGTCTTCGGGGGTTGGAGAGCGCACGCGTGGGCAGCGGTGTTGGTGAACCCCTCAGAATCTGGTACCGGTTCCAGCCGGAGCAGGTGCGCACGGGAGGGCCGTGCGTGGAACGGATGTTTTGGGGGTTCCTTGTGTTTTTTGTTCGTTTTTTTAATCGCTGAGACAGCTGGCAGGGAGGTGCGTCTCTGGCACGTTTGCCCCTCCAGGTGAGCGGGGAGTTCCGTCCGGCGAAGGCGCAGGCTCAGAGCGCAGTGCGCGGGCGGGGGCTTGCTCAGCCGGCGGGCTGGGTGGCGGGGTCGCTCCCACGGGGTTCAAGTCGTCTCGCAGCCCAGAGAGGCGTCTGCACACCCTCCGGGAACCCCGCCAGCCCAGGCTCCCGCGCGCGGCTTTGGGTGTCCTGTGTGCGCACGGGAGCGGAGACCTGGGCGAAGGGGCAGACCCTGCGGGGCTGGGGGCGCACGGACCCCGAAAGTGCCGCCCCGGAAACTTGTTCCGTCCCTGGGTCCAGGGGGAGGGCTCTGCGCCACAGCCGGCGGGACGGCGTCAGGGCGGGGGCGCGGGCGCCGGGCACCTGGCTCCGGGCGGAGGGCAGCGGGATGGATGACCTGGACATGCCGGGCTCGCTCACGCTCCTCACCCCGCGCCACCGGGGACACCCTGCGGACCCTTTCAAGCGCAGTCCTCCCATTTCCTCCACACACGCCCCTTCTGCAAGCTGTCCTCCGTGGCTTTGCAGAAACCGGCCGGGAAGGCTTTTCTCACGGAGACGGGCCTCCCAGGTGGAGAAAAACATAGCTCAGGACTGAAATGGAGCAAAGCGGCAGACAGAGGTGTGAAATCTCCAGGCGCAGAGTTTGTCTGTCTATTTGGGAACGAAAAATACGAAGTTCTCCAAGTTTCCAAGCATTAAATCATATCATCCACATAGCGCCCCGGTTTCACCACTCAGGGGTGCTGTCGCTAACTGCGCACGCGTTTTTCCTCAATGAAGAAAGCAAGGACGGGGACCGCCAAGTTTCCCAGTTAATTGTGGGGGGAGGGTAGACTCCATTGTTCGGGGACTCAGCCAACAGTAAGGGAAGAAAAATAAAAATCGCATGACTTTCTTTGAAAGAGCGTCGTGAGTGGGTGTAGACAAAGACCTCTGACCACGCTGTCCCTAGAATGATGTCTCTCATCATAGACAATTACTGGAAGACCCAGCACAAGGGCGGTTCCATGGTGTAATGGTTAGCACTCTGGACTCTGAATCCAGCGATCCGAGTTCAAATCTCGGTGGAACCTGTTCACCTTACTTTTTTCCCTCCAAGGAAAACATCACCTAAAGGAACAAATTCCGTTCTGACCCTGTCATCACCTGGGACTCCCTGAAGTCTCAGCACACCTGCTTCTGGGAGGACACAGGAGCAGAACTCACTCTGGGTTAATAACACATATAAGGAAAACGCATCAGGTCGTCGAGTAAGAACCGTTGAAAGAAATACACTTTCTGGTAGGATAGCTGACCTGGTTTGAAGAGGCTAAAGCTCGAGGCGGCTTCTTATGAGCCAGAGATCTTATGTCCTTG
Source organism: Lasiurus borealis (assembly GCA_004026805.1). Lineage (NCBI taxonomy): Eukaryota > Metazoa > Chordata > Mammalia > Chiroptera > Vespertilionidae > Lasiurus > Lasiurus borealis. Next base: position 9,919 of record PVJN01064054.1, read on the forward strand.
TGGGACTGGTTCAAACTATGAACTAGAACCCACTGGGGTCTTCCCCCCACAGGTGTGAATCCTGCTAATGACAGAAAACATTTCAAAGTGTCACATCTATGAGAACCAGCTGTCTGTGTCTCCCAGAAAGGAAAACTCGCCAATCTGGTTCTTCCTGAAGTTAGTGAAAGACTCGTTGCTTGTTTAAAAAGGAGCGAGACCACAGTCCTCATGGTGTCTCCTTCCCCCCATGGGAGCCCAGGTGTCGGTGATGCTTTCATGACTCCTGCAGTCCAAACCCTGCATTGAAGGCAGCCTTACCACCATCCACGGTGAAAACCGTGGGTGAGGGGCCTGTGGTGGTTTGCAGGCCGGCCATGCCCCCTCTCCCCTTCTTTTCCCCTCTGTGACCCAAGTGGAGGCCCTAGTATCTGGGATTTATTTATCTTCTACAATTGAAACTTTGTAGACCGGAGTGGAGCCAAGCCTTCTGCTCACATAGCCATTGAAAGTTTGTTACCTTAACCTCTGCTGGTCAGGCTTTGAGGAAATCTTAGCTTCCTCCATCGCCAGGGGCAACCCAAGCCTCCCGACTGCTCCCTATGGCTGTAGCCATCTTGGTTGGGTTAATTTGCATACTTGCTCTGATTGGCTTGTGGGCGAGGCTTGTGGGTATAGCAGAGATATGGTCAATTTGCATA
>PVJN01064055.1:0-10598 GCA_004026805.1 Lasiurus borealis
CCCGGCTTTGGTGGAGCCGTCGCGCAGGGTGGCCTCGACGCAGCCCCGGCTCTGGCGGGAACCAGCCTTGGCCTCCTCACCTCGCGCCCGTGCCAGCGGCCTCCAGCGGCGGCCTGGCGTGGCCCCGCGGCGCGGTGGCTCTGGCGGGGGCCCAGGCGGCCTCCCAGCGCGAGGGGATGCGCGGTGCCGCCGCCGCCGCCGCTGCCCGGTGCGTCACGCGCCTGGCGATGCCCGCGGCGCCCCTCCGCCCTCCGAGGGCCAACGTGAAGGGGCTGGGGAGCACCGCAGCCAAGTCGTTTTTCATGTTATAAAGGACGCATTTTACTCCCTTTCGGGAGAGTTGTGGTGCCCTGTGGGTCAATATTTGTTCTTTCGTTTCAACATCTTCAGAAGCATTCAAACCCTCCCTGTTAAATATTCTCCAGAAACGCAACCCTGCTCAGCACAGGAAATATTTTAGCAACGACCTCTGTGGGCGCCCCACTTTGCGGCGCTTTGCTCAAACCATCTGGAAACACACCTTCCCATTGTTTGGGATACAGTTTTATTCCGAAGCCATAGTAGGACTTTGTTTTCCAAACAGCCAAAGCCGCTGTCTGAGTGGAAGATGCGAGGAGGGAGGTAAACTCCATGACAAACGTCTCATGATCAATTAAGTCGCAACGGGGTGACACGTTACGCTATTTCTGTCTGTGTGATGGCACAATATACCCACCTCGTTTCTCTCTTTCCATCCAGACTTACCAAGTCCCTCTAACCCGATCAGTGTGGCCCGGAAGATTCGGCTTTTGGCTGAATGAGAATTAGTGGTCTGACTAAGAAACACCCTTTTGTAACATGCCCCCCTCCCCTACAATGCCAATTGTGTCTCCGTGACCCAAACTGGGAAGAACGGAGATGAGTGTGTGCCATTTTGCTGGCGCACACTAAGACAGGGCTGGGGAGGAGAAGGTTGGCCGACAAACATAGAAATAAGGAGCGGATGGTTCCGCCGGGGGAAAGCATTGAGGTTACTGTTGAGGCCCCTGAAAAGGCACCTGAGTTTCCATCACCTTCCTGGTAAGGAGACTAAAGCTTTGCCACCCGGAAGCTGCCTTTTGGGATACTGACCTTTAATTGGTTTTTAAGAGACAAAGACTCAAAAAGAACGTTCGACTCTCTTCCTTTCATGCCCGAGAGACTGAGAGAGTAACACCTGCTCAGGAAGGGACCCTGAGGACCTCAGATGCAGGTCGCCTTAGCCTAATGTGAATTAAGCCGTGCTAAGTAGAAGTGCTTCTGCTAGCCAGACACCCCCTGTGTCCCACTGTTTCTGAGTTGCTTCTGGGGACTTGCGTACCACCTGTGTTCCCTCTTCTTTAACTCCCTATAAATCGCCATTCTCACTTTTGAAATCTTGGACCCTCATCCCCCACTCCCAAACCCTCCACTCAATCCCCAACCTTTTTCCTTTTACAAGATGTCATATACACCAATGTTCCCTCACTGCCTTTGGAATCTTCTTGCTTATTTGAATTCCTTGCATCTATTAACATTTTTATTTTCTCTTGTTAATCTGTCTCTGCTAATGTGATTCTTAGCTCACCTAGAAGGACTTAGAAGGTGGGAGGGAGGCTTTGTGGGATTTTAGCCCCGCCTTGTAACTCTTTGGACATCTGCCCGCCTGTTCTGCTTCCACTTTGCACCTTCCCCTCCACTCCTGCTCCCATTTGAGTGGTGCCTCTGGAGAGCCAGTGATGATGCTTGTGCTCCTTACTGCCCAGAGCTAGGAAAGCGCTGTTTCTGGCCTGCGGTTAGGCCAGTTTTACCACAGGATGTATAATCCCAACCAGCTCAGACGCCGTCTGCTCCCGAACCACTCCTGCTGGGATCGTGTGTGTGGCCACATAGGTGGTAGTATCTACGCACGGCAGGTGGGAAAGGACTTGGGCATCTCTCAGTCACCTGTGCAATGCGTGGACCCCCCTCTGCCACTCCAGAATAGAGACCTTCCAGGTTCTCCCCCAAACACTTCTAGTGAGTGATGGAGAGCTCCCGGCTTTGGACAGCTATTATGCTAGAAAAGTTCACCTAACAAATCAGCCCCTTCCATCATTTCTCCTAGATCATATTCTGGTGGTCCTTACATACCCCGTACACTGAATAAATGTCAGGGACTTCAGTGCATTTTCACAGTGGTTGTTTTTATAGCAACACGTTTTCATTTACTTGTGAGATGCTTAAAGGTCAGTGTGTGTAAATGTTCCTCCTCCTGCTCAAGCTGTCTCTTAACGCTAAATCAATGAACCTGCTGTCCCAGACACCGGCAAAGAAAACAGTTTATTTTGGCATCCTCTCTTGAATTTCTTCATGATCACGGTACGTGAATACAGGTCAACAGATCAACTGATGTTTTTAACTATAGTGCTTTGAAATTTATCTATGTAAAGTACAATTTCAAAATATGCATATATAGATAAAATATCAATAGGAAAAATATTCACAGCAATTACTTCTGTGTGATAGGATTTAGAGGTATAAAGGTGGTTTGTTGGAGGTTTTTTGTTTGTTTGTTCATTTGGCTCTTTTTGTAGTTTTCAAATTTTCCTACAGTGAAAATGTTTAATCAGAATATAAAACAGATATTCTCCTTGCAAACAGTTTATTTTTCCCTAGATGGAAAAGTATGCTGCATATACTATACACAAAAGTTCATTTTCTTTCCGGTCCTGGAGAAACAGACCACGTTTTATTCACCTGGTGTCTACCCCCAACAGCTTTGCCATGGGATTCATCAAAAGACTTGCACATAGTAGGTGTTCAATCAGTAGGTATTGGTTTTATTTGTTGTATTGAAATTAATCATATTAGGTAAGCTTCATAAAACATTCATTTAAAAAACCTGGTCAGTGGTCATTCTTTCTAAAATATAATTTCTCAGGACTTAGACCTTGTAGCAGAGGTGGCTAACCATCCTTCTATCAAGAAAAAAATTTGTACTCTCCTTCCATGATGTACAGTTTTGGGGAAGAGGCTGATTGGACAAAGGGCACCTCCCCACTTTCTGCACCTCTATAAGGCCATAGGCCTACGTTTTGGTCAGTAGAAGGTAGACTAAAGTGCTGTGTGCACCCGCAGACAGGGCCCATGAAACCTGCCCATCCAATGTTCCTGGCTCTCTCTCCTTCCTCACCGGGCCATCGATGAGGCCTCTATCAGCCTGGGACCCCCAGCAATGATGAACTCTATGTAAATGAAAAATAAACTCTCATTGGATTAATCTGCTGAACTTTGGGGGTTACCTGTAGTAACAGATTTAGTGTTACCTTAACTAGTCATCAGCAAACAAACTACAGTGGTACCTCGAGATACGAGTTTAATTTGTTCCGTAACCTTGAGGCATGGGAAACTATGAGATGCTCGAGTCGCGGTAAACTGGTGGGTTGTGTGCAGCTGGCCTATCCGCGTGATTACTCCTATCTCAAATGTTGCTCATATTTCAAAGCAAAAATCACTCACTCGCCGGCTCATATCTCAAAAATCTCGTATGTTAGAGCACTCGTATCTCGAGGCACCACTGTACTAACTCCTAGGAAATAGTGAATAATGTTTTACCATAATTGAAAGAAGATCTGATGCAAGAAAAGCATGCCCTTACCATTATAAAAATCAAGCACTTCCAACCAGATCCCTTTGTACAAACTGACATTTACATCCATACCCTGTCAGAGAGATAAGGGAAAAATAGAAACAGAAAAAGTGGGTAGCATTTATCTTCTGACTGCATTCAAAAGATGACAAAAAAATTGACGAGAAAATGAAGATTATTCAACCAACATGTTCAGGCACAGAAAGTCAAACTAATTTTTTCAATAAGGTTTTTTCAGGGGTAACAAAGCTGTCATTAAGTTTAATCAATTTAGTTAATTAATAATCTCTGAAAAATTAATTAACTTGCTCATGAGATGCCTGGTCATATCCATCAATTAGGTGCAGGCAGAGACTCTCTCAAGAGCAAAAGGGCAAGGTGAAAGGGCCCTTTGCAATTAGCTGCCAGGATGTGCCTCACATGCCTGCTGATTTCAGAGAATACAGACCATGTGGACGGCCTCTCTCCATGGCTAGTGGGAGTTGAAGCATTTACAGTATCTTGAGAGAAAGACTTTTCTGAAACTCACATGGGAAAATAAGTGATTTTTATCAAGGAATTACATCCTTGGATTTCCAAAGTCCGATTTCCTTTAACCCAGTCCTGGGAAATGTGTAGCTGGGGATTCATCAAAACTAAAAGCAAAGCCAGCATCCAAAGTTTCCTTTTTATGATGGAGTCGGGTCCAGCATAGCATTAGACTAGTTGCAGTCCATCAGTCCATCGTGTGGGGTCCACACAGCTCACAGCAAATACAGGGGAGCCAGGAGAGCACACTCCTTGCAACAAGAACACAAATGGGCAAGAGAGTGGACTTCTTTATTTAGGAGATTAAATATCTTAAATTTTCCTGCGTTGGCAGTGGCCACACCTACTGGGGCCAATGACCTGTTCTCAGGTGTGACTGACAGGCAACTGTATTCCCTATTTCACCCAAACTTTACTGCAGCTTCCTGGCAAAGATGCACATATGGCATGCCCATGATATTTGGCCTTCCCGTTCTTCTTTCCAGTTATTAAAATAACCCTGTTTATTACAACTTTGGCTATTCTATAAGTATTACTTCCTATAGAAATAATCACAGTGGAAATTTTTAACAGTTTTGGAATTAAATATTATGTGTGTTTATTAATATAGTATACTACTAAAAGTGTAAACTTGTTAAGCGGAAAGTTTAAGGAAGTTAAACCATTCTTTGGTTTATCTGTAGGCTTTTAAAAAGAGTTCCTGGGATTTTTACTTAACTCTTGTGTTGGTGTTTGACATTTTATGATCTCTGTCGATTTTAAATTCCTAAGAGGCAAGGTCTTTGTATATTCCCCTGTAAGCAGCTAGTCTGATGTGCTGTGCAGCTCATGGTGCACTGTTTAATTTCATCCTAGTTAAACTAGTAGATTGGGGGCAGGTCACTATCACTTACTAGCTGTGAGACCTTGAGCAAGTGAATTAATTTCTCTGTGCTTCCACTTCTCACAAGTAAAAGGTGTATTTCTGTTCAAGAGAGTATGTAATACAACGTTTGTAGCTTTATTGAAATACTTAAGAGATCTCGAGTAAGATTGAAATCAGCATTTAAATATTTAAGGAAAATTGGTCCATGAAACGGGTAGTTTGACTTATGAGTTGCATAATAGTGTTTAAATATTTGGGAAAATGTGCTTAATCAATGTAAAAGCTTAATAAATTGAACGTTAAACAAAACTAAGTAGTGGTAAGTGTACTTTCCAGGCCAGAAGTCGCTGAGACATTAAAGATCCTAGCAACAGACAAGACAAATTTTATCCAATACATTTAACAGGTTGTACCTTAGAGCAAAAATGTATGAGGTCTGGCTATTACTATTGAAAACAAAATCCAGCTAATATGCTTAGCAGGAAAACCCAGTTAACGGCTGCATGGGTTGCTTTTTGTGATTATGTCTCTTGATAAGGATTATTATTTACGTTGTGGCTTGATGAGGCTTGGATCACAGACTAATATTTTGCCACATTCACCTCTCTAGTAATAAGCTCAAGATTAGTTCCTTTAAAACACTTCCTAGATCCAGCTTTCTCAAGTGAGAGCAATGAGAGGTGAGGATTTTAGAGAAAAAAGCAGGCCATGCAACCTGGATAATCAAAGAATTTTGAAGAAGAGGGAAAATTAATATTCCATTTCATCTTGGGGTGATATTAAAGTTGCTATATAAAGACACACCCAAGGTTGTTTTCACTTCCTACCACTATCGTGAAAGAATGATTCAAGTTATCAATCTATGCTAATGGAATATGTTCATGGATATGCTGATGATGCTTCCTAGCTGCATGATGATTCCACAAAATGCAGAATCAGCACATGCAGTTATAGTTCTGACATGGTTACTTCAACGTGCCGCTTGCCTGTCTGATCTAAGACCCTCTGAGGATTCTCCGAGGACTTACCCGCTAAGGATGCTTAGGGATTTGTGTCCTGAAGAACTCTGTAATCCTGTGCTTCCTGAATCCCAATCTAAGCCAGGACCTTCTGTCACATCCCAGGAATCACACAGGCAGGTGGAAAGCTCTGCTAAGCAACCATTCTGCTTGACCTTTGGGGTTCAGGGAGGTGCCACTTGGGATCGACGCGGGAACCTTGAGCAGGATGTAGTTCCTGCTTGGCCCTCGGCCCCAGGTGGTGCTCTGCAGGTCTTCCTTCCCGCACAGCAGCAGGCAGGCCCGCCTCGCCATGGCTGAGGTCAGCCAGGAGGCCGTGGAGAGCTACCTGGAGGGCCACCCCGGGTTTGTGGAGGAGTACTTCCACAGGAAGCTGCGGGCGGGGGCCCTGGGAGAAGCCTCCGAGCACAGCGGGGTGCAGGGCCGGGCCCCCGGGTCCTCCCCGGGGCTACCCACAGAGGAGGAGGCGGCCCTGTGCCAGGAGCTGCTCCAGGCCGTGTGGGAGGAAGCAGGCAGTGCGGAACCCGCTGCGCACTTGGCCCTGCAGAGGCTGGCGGCGCTGCTGCGGGCGGACCGCTGCAGCCTGTTCCTGTGCCGGGCCCGCAATGGTTCGCCCGAGGTGGCCTCCAGGCTGCTGGACGTCACCCCGACATCCAAGTTTGAGGACAACCTGGTGGTCCCCGACAGAGAAGTGGTGTTTCCGTTGGACATCGGGATAGTGGGTTGGGTTGCTCACTCGAAGAAAGCCCTGAATGTCCCAGATGTGACCAAGGTAGGTGGCCTTGGGGCAGGGGGGCGGAGATGAGGACGTGGCGGGGTCCGGGAGGGACACCGGGGAAGAGAGCTGAGGTCCCGGGGACCATCCTTGTGCCATGGATTTGGCTCTAACCTGGGGAGTGGGGGCAGCAGAGAAGAGGAGCGCCCAGGTCCAGGGCTGCCAGATTTAGCAAATAAAAAACACCAGAGGCCTAGGTCAATCTGAATTTCAGGTAAAGAATAAAGAATTTCTTAGTGTGAATTTGGCATTTTGTCAGGCAACTTACCTGGGCCAGGTACACCTTGGCTTGCACCTCCATGCTCTGGGCCCGTCCTTCTAACAACACACACAGCAGGCTGCCCCTGGGAGCTCAGCCACAGCCAGAGCCGAGGCTCCTGAACCGCTCGCTCCCCATGCCTCTCACCACAACACACACGCCTTTGGGATGGACTGGCTCCTGAATGGATTCTTTCACCTATAGACCAAATGGGCAGAAAGAAAAATAATGCCACCGGGAAGTTCAGGTCTAGATCATTAAAAATGTGAATGGTGGTGATGGTTGAGAGCCATTGGCCCTCCCCCCTTCCCATAATGCAAATTTATATCAAGAATGAATTCCGACCTGGTAAATGGGACCTTTGGACCCTCCTGAGACCAATATTGCACAAATGGTTATCTCCTTTTAAAAACATAACATTTAACTACTCCTTACCATCGAAATGCTGGTTTCTTTTAGGAAAATTCTAAAATACAAATAAAAAAGAGGAAATGCAAATCAACCACAATCCCTCCATTCTTCAAGAGCCATAGACAACAGCCTGGAGTGAGAAATTTGGCATTTTGTCAGGCCCAGGTAAGTTGCCTGACAAAATGCCAGATTTACACGTGTCCCATTTTGATTTGCTGTTAACGAAAGGGGAGAGGAGGGTTATGCTGTCAGGGAGTCCACCGGGAGCCGCCCCAGACAGGCTTTCCGCGTGGAGGCCTGTGAAGGGGCCAGTGGAGGCGAGAGGATAATCTCCCTCCTGCCTCCCAAAGCTGATTACGGGGAGGAGGGGTGCACCGATCCAGAATCATGAGCGGTCAAATATTAGCAACGCTCAGCAAACAACCACAGGGCAGCTCCCGGGTGCAAGGGTTGCCGCTGGACACCTTAGTGGTCAGTCCTTCCCCTTCCCTCCTGCCGGGAACGGAGGCTGCTCCAAGTAGGTGAGAGGCCCACGGCCGCTGCTCTGAGTGACTGCAGCCAGCTGTGGCTGGCCCCACACACCTGAGCTTTGCTCAGGGAAATGTGCTTTTGGCCGGTCTCCAGCTGAGCCCATCTCCTCAATTACTAGGACATCAAACTTAAGAAAGTGAAAAGGAAGCTTTGCTTTCCTTTCTCAGGAGAGGTGGATAAAATGACTTCTGCTGTAATATTTTACTAAGGAGCCCAGCTCTCCTTGTTGAGTGGAACTTGGTTAAAAGGAGCTGCCGCCAGTTGGCCTTGGTCTGTTGCTGTCCATGGTGCGCACCCTGCGTGGACAGGGAAGTTCTTGTGGGTGGGCGTGCCATGTCTCTCTGTCCTCACTTTTCCCGAGGACCTCTGGCTGTTATGGTGGGACAGGGGTGTATGTGTTGAAGACAGATACCCTCCTGAGCTCAGAAGAGAGACAAAGGCCTCATTAGTCGCCATTTTTATTTATTTTTCCCAGAATGGTGCTTTTCAGCTTTAGATGCACATTAAATCAAGTTGGGAGTTTAAGAATACTGAGGTCGGAGGCTCTCAGTCGATCACTTACAAAGACTCTGAGGGGTTGGCGTACAGGCAGTAGTATTTTTAAAAAGCTCCTCGGGTGATTCCACTCTACAGTCAATGTTGAAAACCACTCCTTTCTGGGTGTGCACATGCGAGAGGAGGAAGTGAATTTCAAGTCAACTGTGGAATTGTAAACGGGAAGGGCTCCTGGAGTCCTTAGTCCAACACTTTCCCGGGGCAGATGGGAAGTTAGGGTCACGGGAGCTGTATCTCTCCCAGAATTCACGGTCTGGTCGGTGAATGAAAAGGGCTGCAAGAGAATCGAGGCCTCACTCTCACCAAACCCACAATCTCTGCCTTTTCTTTTTAATGTGTTCTTTAATTCTTTTTATTTTTAATTTTTAAATTACAGTTGACATTCAATATCATTTTGTACTAGTTTCAGGTGTACAGCAGAGTGGTTAGACAATTACATTACAAAATGACCCCCCAATATTTTCACCCACCTGGCACCCGTGACTGATTTGTAATTAGCAATCTGTACTTGTAATCCCTTTATTTTTTCACCCAGTCCCCCACTCCTGGCAGCCAGCAGTCTGTGCTCTGCAGATTCACCCCATTTCCGTCACTGTGGCAAAACCTGCAAAGCACAAGGTGATAGAAACTGATATTTTACATGAAATTTCTATTGATTCTTTACCTTTTCCTTGCACTTGGTGAGTTATAAAGATTTTCTCATTCTCTATCTCACTTGATTCTGGCAAAGGCCCTGTGGGGAAAGCAGATCTATTTTCCCATCTTGTCTATATACGACTCTTCTTAAGGTCAGTGAGGCAGGATGTGGTGGGCCTGCGACCAGAACCCAGGCCTTCGGGGGCCTCCATCTTTTACTGCATTGCTGACCACACATGACTCTTTGGGCTAGCAGTGTGGGCACAGGTGAGGGACGGTCTTCTCACCCCCAGACAAAGGCAGAACTGGGTGCTCTCAAACCTGGGGGTTCACAAAGGTTGCCACGGGGAAGCCACATCATGTAGGATGACAGCCTTGATATCAGACAGATCTGGGTGTACATCCAGGTTGGAGATGAGGAATGGTGTGATAGACTGTTTCTGCACCTGAGAAATGGAGGTAACCAAATACACAGATTAAATGGACAGGAGGTGCCTGCTCCTTTTTTCATTTTGTCTCTATTGTTGAGAGTATTAGAGATGTCCCCCATTTCCCCACAATGCCCCCCCACACCTGGTTCCTGCTCCACCCCAGGCCTTCACCATACTACTGTCTGTGTCCGTAGGCTATGCATATAAGTGCCTGGTTCTTGGTAGGTGCTCAATAAATGATCGTTTTGACAGTATAATATGTATGCCAAAGGGGTTTGGGGGCTCGGTGTGGGTAGACAAAACTGGGTCAATGGTTATTACCTGTTTTTAAGATAGGTTAAAAGCGGGAAAACTTTGACTAACAGGAAACTGAGGGATATTCTTTTCCAGTTAATAATTTATTTTTTCTATTGGGAAAGCTATGAATAGGCGCTTCTCATTCTGACTGTGGTTAAAAGAAAGCCATTGAGAACCCTAAGTTTTCAATGATTAACACAGTGCTTATATCCTCCTTTCCTCTGCCTCTCTCTTCCTTCTCTTTTCTCTGTCTGACTCCTAATCTCCAGGGATAGTGGTATCTAAGCAGAATTTAATAATGCCATGATCCAGGTGGGCTGCTGTTCTAGACAATGTTCTCTTCAGCGCTTTTAGTGGCTGCTTTGAAGAAAGACCATCAAGGGAAGTTTGTGACTTTAAGAAATACAGAAATGATCCAAACTTCAGTAAGGATTGGTTGAGCTGGTGAAAATAAAAAAGTAGAAAGCCTCATTTCTCCTACCCTGTACTTGGATGGGTGATTTCATCCAAGACTTTCAGATATAATAATAAGCAAGCATTCTGTTTTCAAATATATAAGCCTTTTTCTCAAAATAGCCAATGGAACGTGAGAGCATTTCCTTGTGGGTAGAATCTAGAGTGAACCAGCGGCAAGCATGGAAGTTGCATGGTGGAATGTCCACC
>PVJN01064056.1:0-10598 GCA_004026805.1 Lasiurus borealis
AAGTCAAAGATTTGAAATACAAAGAAGCAAAATCACTCAACTGGAAAAGAAAAAAGAATCCAAAAATATAAAGATAGTATAAGGAACCTCTGGGACAACTTCAAGAGTACCAACATCAGAATTAAGGGGGTTGCCAGGAGAGTAGAGAGAGCAAGATACTGAAAACCTATTTGAAGAAATAATGACTGAAAACTTCCCCCACCTGGTAAAAAAAAAAAAATAGACTTACAAGTCCAGAAAGCACCCAGAACCCCAAACAAAAGGAATCCAAAGAGGACCACACTAAGACACATCATAATTAAAATACCTAAAGCAAAAGACAAAGAGAGCATATTAAAAGCAGCAACAGAAAAACAGTTAGTTACCTACAAGGAAGCACCCATACGACTGTCAGCTGATTTCTCAACAGAAACTATGCAGGCCAGGAGGGAGTGGCAAGAAATATTCAAAGTGATAAATAACAAGAACCTACAACCAAGATTACTCTATCCAGAAAAGCTATCATTCAGAATTGAAGGGCAGATAAAGAGCTTCACAGATAAAAAAAAAAAGCTAAAGGAATTCATCACTGCCAAACCAGTATTATATGAAATGCTGAAAGGTACTCTTTAAGAAGAGGAAGAAAAAGAAAACAGTAAAGATAAAAATTATGAACAACAAACACATATCTATTAACAAGTGAATCTAAAAATCAAGTGAATTAAAAATCTGATGAACAGAATAAACTGGTGAATATGGTAGAATCAGGGGCATAGAAAGGGAGTGGAATGACAATTCTTGGTGGGGGAAGGAGTGAGGAGGGTGCGGGAAGACGCTGGACAAAAATCGTACACCTATGGATGAGGACAGTGGCAGGGGAGATAAGGGCAAAGGGTGGGGTGGGAATTGGGTGTAGGGGAGCTATGGGGGGGGGGGAAGAGGAACAACTGTAATAAGCTGAGCAATAAATATTTCTTAAATTTAAAGAAACTATTTTGTAATAATGCTAAACTATTATTTGCCTTTTTGCTCTCTGGATATACAACAAAGTTTTCCAAATGCTACATGACATGTGATAGTGCAACAGCCTAGATGCATAAGCAGATAAGAGAGTCCGGTCTAGTGGCTGCTATTAGGAGATATGCAACCATGCAACAATGCCCCTATTCTCACTAAATTGTTCTTGTTTTCAAAAATACATGTATTTTCATAGAAATCACGTTTATGTTAATATGTACTATATTTATTCATCTTATTTTAAATGAATTAATAAATAAAAGTTTACATTTTCCTAGACTTAATCTGTAATGCCATAAATATCTACAGATGTAAGCCTAATAAGCAAAAGCTCTTTGAGGTCCTCAATAATTTCCAAGAGTGTGAATGTGTCCTGCCCTAGCCGGTTTGGCTCCGTGGATAGAGCACTAGCCTGCAGAACAAATAGTCCCAAGTTCAATTTCGGTCAAAGATACATACCTTTGTTGCAGGCTCCTCCCCAGCCCAGGTCCTGGTCAGGGCACATGCAAGAGGCAACCAATCTGTGTGTGTTTCTCTCACATGGATGTGTCTATCTGGCTTTCCCTCTCTATTCCACTATTTCTAAAAGATCAATGGAAACATATCCTCAGGTAAGCATTAACCAAAATATATATACGTAAATAAAGATCATAAAGGAGCCCTGAGATCAAAAGAAAACATGCAACAACTGAAATACATTCTTTCACATCCTATAAAATGAGCATCAGCACGTCACAGCCCTTCTGACAAAAGGAGTTGTGATACCATAGCATGAGCCATATGTTGTCAAAAGCCTTGATGAAAACAAAAATCAGTCCCTGGCCCAAAAGTTTTCAACACCAGAATATTTTGATACCTGACTTTGGAGCTGAGATTTCAAATTTTAGTCTAAATGTGTCTTGGCTTTTGAAAAAAAACACATGATCTGTTTGCCTGGAATATCCCCAAAGAGTCACAGGCCTCACTGACTTACTTCATTCAGATCTCTACTTGGATGAGCTGGCCATCCTATTTCCATTGGAAACCTCCTGGTCCCGCCACCACTCTACCCCTAACTAGGTCTTCTTTTTTTCATAGCAGTTGCCACATCCAACACAGACATACCCTTTCTCTGTAACCTTTTCCCCTGGTGAATTGTTAGCTGCATGAAAGCACTTTGCATCCCTCGCACTCAGAAAAATGCCAGAAACTTAACAGGTACTCAATATGTATGTGACTAAATGAATAACTGTTTTTATATGGAAAAGAATACAATGGAAGAGTAAGAACAAAAATAAAATAGGTATTTTAAGCATAAGTCATCTGAGCAAATAGCCAACAAATACTGAGTAAATACTGGAGTGCACCGTTGTAGAGAAAACACAGTATGTTCACCACACTACTAGTATTTCCACTTCCGGAGCCCCCATTTCCAGCGTCCTCTGAAGTGGGGGCCACAGGACTGAGTTCTGGGCAGTGCTGCTCAAACCTGAAAGTCCATGCAAACTGCCTAGCAATCTTTTAAAATGTAGATATGAACTCAGTAGGTCTGGAAGCTCTCAGATTAGAATAATGCTTCTAGTCTGCGGACCACACTTTGAATCTTTTTCCATATCCAGACCTTAAGGCACATACCATATAGAAGCAAAAGCACGCTAGAGCAGCAAGCACACCTAATACCCAAATCCTGGTCTCACCAGTAAAAGGAACCTGGGAGAAATGGCTGATTCTGGGACTAGTACAGAAAACACAAGACGGAGGGTCTTGTTGAGCCAAAAAGTAAGAAGTGCTTTCTTAAGTCAAAGGGACACAGGAGCCACTGAAACACTCCCAGTGACCAAAGCTGGAACAATTCGAGCCACAGGATCAATAAAGAAGTATTGGATTATAAAGTGTAAAATAAATATATAAGTCTATACTTATATAAATTATTGGATAAGTTATTAAGTATGAGACAAGCCTCCTTGCATAAGAATTTCAAGTAATTTATGCAAATCTTCTGCCCTGAAGGAGAAAGAACATAACCCCCCACCACGTAGGTGTGGGCTCCACATAGCAATCCTTTCCAAAAAGTATCGCACGGGAATGGGGGAAAGTCTAGCTTCTCATTGGAGATACCTGACCAACACAACCTCAGCTAAATGGTCAAGGTCAACATCCACAGTGACAAAGCATGTTGATATGATGAGACAAAAATAGCACCTTACCTCTGAGGTCTTCCTCCCAAAAATGCATAGACACAGCCTAAACCAGTGGTTCCCAACATGGGCAATTTGATTTTTAAAGGGGACAATTTGAGAACGAGTTATTAACAATAAATATTTTACATGTTTATGGTTCTCGGGGCTCATTTACAGTACATTAAATATATATTGTGACATATTTATGCATTTAAATTCTCTATTGTATGTTTTGAAACTTTATTTGCTATTTTTTCATATCACTTTATATTATTTTTTGTTTGTTTGTTTCTTTGTGATTTCTTCCTCAGCACTTCAACTGTCTTTTTGTTCTTTTATTTTTCTATTTCATGAATGCCATGTTCTTTGGAAGCTTGTTTAGACCAAATTAGTGGCCTTTTAGGCTTCCTCCACATGAATAGGAGTGCACTTTTTTAATAATAAGAACTATATGTCAAGGGGGGCGGGGGACATCAGGATTTTAGAGATGTTTAGGTGGGGCATGGCCAAAACAAAGATTGGGAACCACTGATCTAGACAAAAAAAACACCAGACAAATTCCACTGGGTGGCATTCTACAAAATTCCTGAGCAGTACGCCTCAAAATTCTCAAGGTCATCAAAAGCAAAGAAAGTCTGAGAAATATTACATCCAGGAAGGATCTAAGGAGATGTGACCACTAAATGTAATGTGGGACCTTGGCTGAGATCTTGGCATTTTATAAAAGAACATTAGGTAAAACTAGGGCAATCAGAATAAAGTAGACACTTTAGCTAATGCAACAATATTGGTTCATTAACTAAAATAAATGTACCATCCTAACACAAGAGGTTGACACTATGAGGGAACAGGGGGTAGGGATTATGGGAAGTTTCTGTGCTAGCTTCTCAATTTCTCTGTAAATCTAAAACTTACTAAAATATAAAGTCTTTTTAATTACACACACACACACACACACACACACACACACATATATATATATATATATATATATATATATATATGTATGTATATATATATATATATATATATATATATATATATATATATATAGCTCATGTGATTCCAGAGCCCTCCCTTTCCCTTCAGAGAGAGAGCCTCCTTAAATGTTGTGCCCTAGGGGCCTCTCACCCTGCCCCAGTGTCAGCCCCATCCTGATGCAGATGGAAGGGCCGCAGCATGAAGCAGGGCCATCTGAGTGGGCAAGCGTGAAATAATATTAAATGCAGTAAACCACTGCCATTCCCAAGTTTTAGAGTTGTTAATGCAGCATAGCCCAACCTACCTGACTACTACAATGACCTACATCAGGGGACACATTCATTCTGCAGACTGTTGGTGCACAGCCCTGGAGCTAAGTCTTTGTACATTTTTAATGGAAAGAACAAAGGGAGGAGGGGCAGGGAAGGAAATGTGGAAGGGGCAGGGGAGGGGGGAGAAGGAAAAGGAGCAGAGAGCACAGGTGACCTGAAAAGCCTAAAATACTTACTATTAGCCTTTTATGGAAAAGCATTGCCAATCCCTGATCTACATCAGATAGTAACTTGGTTCAGCAAAGGTTGTATCTACACAGACTCATTAACAAAGTCCCAGTTATCACAGAGACCCTCCCCAAAGAGCCCCTAAATCCATTCCTTTTATTTCTGAAATCAGTTCAGAAAGTAGATAGACTTTTAATTGAATTTTTAGAGAGAGAAGAAAGGAAAGACAGAGAGAGCGCATTGATTGGGTGCCTCCCTTACACACCCCGACCAGAGCTCAGGGATTGAACCCAAAACATAAGTATGTGCCCTGACCAGAAATCAAACCTGAAATTCTTTTGGTAAACAGGACAATACTCCAAACAACCGAGCCACCTGGAGTAGAAAGTAGCAAGACTTTAAGAGCTTTTCAGTGATTACAAATTCACATCAGCTACACCTCCAGAGAAGAAATGCCTTGGAACACAAAACACATTAAGAAATATCAAAAACAGGTTTATTAATTGAACCACATATATTTAATTCTATTCATGTTGTAGTCAAGAGGTATTTCAATTCCCTCAGAGTGAAGACACTTTAGAAAATGATATCCCATGCTGATTTCAAAAGATGACATTTCAGTCCCCACAAATGCAAGAAAAGGGGCATTTCGTAGGTGAGTGTGGTTAGTTGTCTGACTAGTTCCCCAGTCAAGCATTTGTTCAATAGTGGATGAAATTGAAGAGAATTGCAACAGTTTGACCATGTTTTCAATAATTCTTCGCTGCAGGATACCTTTTCCTGTGAAATAAAGTCCCAACAAATTAAAATCAAACTAACCTGGGAAAAACTAATAATCAATGAGGAAAATGAAAAAAGCTGCCTCTGAATCTGAGGGAATCTGAGAATTAATGCCTACATTTCGTTCAGCAAATTGTCACTTTCAAATTCATTGGTTGAGAGCTGACTATGCACCTTACACTCTGTTAAGAGACTCTGTTTAGAAAGGTGCACTCGAATTAAAAGAAATATTCTGGCCCCAGCCAGGTGGCTCAATTGGTTGGAGCATCGTCCTGTATACCAAAATGTTGAGGGTTCAATTACTGGTCAGGACACATACAAGACAACCAATGTTTCAGTCTCTTTCCCTTCCTCTCTCTTTAAAAATCAATTATAAAAAAAAAACATCTTGGGGGTGAGGATTTTTAAAAAGATATATTGGTCCTAGACTCTTGATTTTAATAACTACAGGCTGTTGTTATTCCTTGTTATTAAGACCCTATAGAGCATCTTTCATATATGTCAAGGTTATAGGTTCAATCCCCAGTCAGGGCATATACAAGAATCAACCAACGGCCCTATCCGGTTTGACTCAGTGGATAGAGCGTCGGCCTGCGGACTGAAGAGTCCCAGGTTCAATTCTGGTCAAGGACATGTACCTTGGTTGCAAGCACATCCCCAGTAGGGGGTATGCAGGAGGCAGTTGATTGATGTTTCTCTCCCATCAATGTTTCTGACTCTCTATCCCTCTCCCTTCCTCTATGTAAAAAATCAATAAAATATATTTTTTTAAAAAAAGGATCAACCAACAAATGCATAAATAATGGAACAACAAATCGATGTTTCTCTATCTCTATCTCTTTCTTTCTCTCCCCCCACCCCACTCCTTTCTCTAAAATCAATGAATAAAAATAATAAAATAAATGTAATTTTGCTCTGGCCAGTTTGGCTCAGTGGATAGAGCATTAGCCTCACACTGAGGAGGGGGGGGTGTCCCAGGTTAGATTCTGGTCAAGATATAGTCACACACAAAGGAAAACAAATGCTGATGAGCTTACATATGGAAATCAGTGTGTATGTATACACAGATGTGCACACACCCACACACACAGAACAAACAGCTGAGTTCATAAGCATTTGGGGTGGCTTTGAGCACATTTACTCAAAAAAAATAGTAACATTGAAAATGCTGGGAAGATTCTCGGCTGGTTTACTAAAGATCAATTGTGCACAGTTGGTAGAATCTCAGATGTGGTGGTGAAAATCCATAATTAATCAGTGGCGCGATTTCTCTTAACAATGCATGCTCAGTGGGGAGTGCTGCTGTGCTGTCCAGTAGTTTGTGCTCCCATCTTGATGAGCCAGGGCTCCTGTCCTGGTCCCACACAAAGCCCACAGCCCTTCTGACTCCCCAGTGTGACACATACGGAGGCACATTCAATGTTTGCAGAGCTTATGCTTGAAAAACTTGGAAGGAGCCACTTTACAAAAAATAATAGAAATGATTAATATTAGGTATGAACACCAAACAATTTGCAATTTTTAAGAAAGCTGATAAATACCACTCACAACAGATGTCTGACACATCTCCCAATTTTTTCCCAAAGGTTTTGGCTACCTACTCTTATATGACAAATATTTTCTGTTAAAAAAAAAAAAGAAAGATCATTTATTATTTTCTCTGGCACGATTGGCTAATTTTCTTTTATTGAAAGTTTAGAAAAGTTGTTTTCCATTTATTTTTAGGATTGGTGAAATTTTTTTTAAATGTCATTAAGTTTCACTCCAATTTGAACTGTGAGGTTTCAGGGTATTTCAATTTTCTTGTGCAGGGATTAATCCTATATGATCTGTAAAGTGATGACATTCAAAGACCAGCATATGGGACACCTCATGGATTCCCCACCTTGTCGGCCCACCTCTTGCTCCCAGCTGCTGCTTCAGTAGTGATCTGGAAGCACCGCCACTGTGTATCACTTGTTTTCTGTTGGGCCTTCTCTGCCTGGATTGGGTCTGCTGCAAGAAATTGTTCAACCATCTGCTTCACACCAAATCCTGGAATGTTTGAGGAAGTTACAGCTTAAGGAGCAACCCTTGACCATGAAGTTGGGAGCTGCTAGATACACCCTCTCTACCTATGTGTCTCAGTAGACAAGTCTCCATTAAATATATGTTTTCACACACAGGCTTCCCAAGTTATAGCTTTCCAGCACAAGGATTCTGATCAACTCTGGTTTGAATCTGCAATCAAAAAGAAAAAGGTTGATGGTGCATATATAATTACTAGAGGCCCAATGCACAAAGATTTGTGCAAGAATGGACCTTCCTTCCCCTAGCTGCTGGAGCAGCCTTAGCTCTGGAACCACCGTTCTACCTTCCCACACTGCCCAGAAGCCAGAAGTGGCTGGGACTGTGTGGAACACCTGTGTCATCACCATGGTAACAATGCAAGTATCCCACCCTGCCTCCAGCCACTCAGCTCCAGTGTATGCAAATTAACCAACCATCTTTGTTTGGTTAATTTGCATATTCACTCCTGATTGGCTGGTGGGCGTCACAAAGATATAGTCCATTTGCATCTTACTCTTTCACTAGTGAAGATATGTGCCATAATAGCAAGTATATCCCTAACAAGGAGAACTTTTATTTTTGACCAAGCATCTATAAAAGACCAATAATGAGTTGCATTGACTCCATAAAAGAAGCCACAGGTATATAAAAGAGTCTACAGGACCTGAGCAGAGCTGTTGAGAACAGGACATTGTGGATATCACTCATTCCTAGAGATGCCAGGAGTCAGAGCCGACACAACAGCATGACACATTTATGGCAACTGAATCTTCTCCTTCTAATTATATGCATAATGATGACTGGAAGAATTTTCCCATAGCTTGTGGCCCCTTATTGAGCTCTGGTTCCACCTCAGACCTAGTTATCCTCCATCTCCCACTTACTTCCTATATCAGGCTCCACAGTGCACCTTCACAGGTGGGTAGAACATCTGGCCCTGCAGCTAGAAACCAGAACACTGGTGTCAGTTTCATGACACTGGGAAGGCCAGCAGAGTGACTATAAACCACAGAGATACATCCCACCAAACTAAACTACATGAATCCCCAACTCAATTTCACCTTAGCCAGATCCCCAAAATGCCCATGGCCCTTCCAACACTCTCTGACACTAGGAGATGTGAGTTCCAGAAGTCACAATAGAAAGAAAGCAGTCCTAACAAATTGCACCAAAATATCTTAGTTTGCAAATTTTATAGCAACACATGACCATGGGAGTCCATACCTAGGGTTCTCCTAGCACCTGGGAGGGGACTCATGCAAAAGAGGGTCCCTGAAGCTTAAGTTTAGGTCGTTTCATAGCAGATCCACCTTTGGGCATAGGTTGTCTCCAGAATTAAGCTTTGGGCCTTGACTCTGGAACCAAACTGCATGGGGACAAAACCCTTGTCCCATAGCTCAGTAGCCAAAAGTTCTGAACCTCTGTGATTCACTTTGCTCACCTATAAAATGGAGGTCATGAGAGTGGTGACCTCAGAGTGTTGAGGATTCAGTGATGGGCACATCAAGGAAGTATCTGTAAATATCCGTTGTCTCTCTCAATGGTAGGGAGCAAAGGGCATCATTAGACTTCCATTCAGAAGGGACCACAGTGCTGATTAGCATGAAAGGCATGCCCAGTTTGCATCCAAGCCCACCATCTCCCCACTGAAATCAAGGATATCTCCATAAACAATCCTCACCTTCAGAGAACAGTAACTAAAGAGCTTTCCAAAAATCCAGGGTCCCCTCACAAGTATATTTTCCAAGGGAGTGTCCTGGTGGCACACTACACATGATTAGGTCCCTGCAAGTTGCCTAGCTCTTAGAATTCATCCTCTACCTGCTTACAAAAGATGTTTATCACATCAGTTTCATTTGCTGTGAGCTGCTACTGAATTCGGTTTTGTTTTTGTTCTGGTTTTCTTTTTTTGTCAACTAATCAAGCTAAAAATTGGAATGATTCTTGGCTGCTGAAACTATTGCACTAATTCCAAGTCTCTGGGAAGCCCAGCCTTGCCAATAAATCCAGTTTGAATTAAAATTAGGTGTCTTCCTTCTTGATTAGGAAGCATCACATCAGAATGCGTTTCCACAAATATTCCACAGGATTTTGCTGCTAGAAAGTAACAAAGTCCTATGATGCTTTGTTATGGAAGCCTCCCCTTCCTGGCTTACGTGTATTGTCAGCCTCCTGGGGCATGCTGGGATCTGACTCTGGTTAGAGACTTAGAGACAGGATCGTGGGTTGAGGGGGTCAGATAGTGAATGGCTAAGTCCTGAGAAGAATTGGCTTCACATTGGGAGGGAGTTACAGAGCCTTCCAGCAAGGGAACATCCCCCACCCCATGACACCGGATGCTGCTGGCTATTCTGAGGGCTCACTGGAGGGTCTGGGAATCCAACTATCTCTCTGGATCCTCCATATCTTCCCACACATCCTCATTCTAATTCTTCCCATAGCTCAGTGTTTTCCAATTTGATTCACTGTAAGTTGAGTCCTTTTAAATAGAAGAGAATAAAAATAGCAGAACATTTTGCTTATAATAAAGATACTGTTTCATCACACCTTTTTTCAGATGTGTGTGTGTGTGTGTGTGTGTGTGCGCATGCACACATGCATGCTGTGTCAAAATAAAATATAGTTCTTCTAGAAACTAAAAAATGTATTTGAAACCTATTGTGTGGAGATTAACAAAACTGTAGCTTTTTTGTAATTATAGTAGAATTACTAAAAACCAAAGTTTAGTTTATTTATACATATGAGGGGACCTATATTTTATCAATGATAGAAAACTAATCTTCAAATTAACATAAATTTAGAATTACAAAGCTGTAGCTTGGACTAATGTACTTTGGCAACTTACATACACTTGGAATTTGGTGTGGGGCTGCCTGAACCATTCAGCCTCAGGTGGTAAGAGAATTCTTATTGGAGAATTAGTACTTTGGTGGATGGCCTTCGCACCAGATAGTGATGGCCATTCAGTCATTGGTGCATCCCTTTCTGGCCAGAAACACAGTCGTGCTCCAGGTGTAATGTGCTATATGGACACTGAAATATTTTCAATATTTTATATCTCAGACTTTCACCCAAATAAGACAACTTTGAATCTCTCCAGTGCGCCACTATTTCTTACCCTTTAGGTTTTGCT
>PVJN01064057.1:0-10598 GCA_004026805.1 Lasiurus borealis
TGACTATTGGATACATTTAATAAGAATTTACTGAGTTGCTATTATATGCTAGCTAGGACCTAGTAAGGTAAACCAAAGAGACAAAGAAGCTTATATTTTACTTAGCTAAAGAGATAGCTAATGAATAAATAAATAAATAAATACATAATATGGTGCCATATAGGTATTAGTGCCAGTAAGAAAAATAAAGCAGGGCAAGAAAACAGATACTAACGTAAATATCATTCCAAAGTGGACTGCTTTGGTATAATAATGATAACAAAATCATCCAACTAATATTTTGAGTGCCTATTGTGTGCCACACACAGTGCTGGGAAATGGAGACACGGTGATAAGACAAGACAAATTTCCTGATTTCATGGTGCTTTTATTTTTCTAAAGCAGGTTATGAACAAACAAGCAAAAATACACAAGAAGCATATAGTGATGCCTAGAGAATTAAGATAAGGGGAACTGATAGAGTGACTGGGAAAGGGACTTGAGTTTGAGGGAATTTCTCTCTGAGGTGATGTACTTTAGCCTAAAATCTGAATAGCAAAGATAAGTCAGCTATGCAGAAAAATCCCAGGTCAAAGAAAGAGGGCACCAGGACAAAGGCTCTGAGCTCTACAGATCCAGAGATAGAAAGAAGACCAGTGTAGCTTTATAAACCTGCGTGGGGATTTGGGGGTCAGATTAGAGCAATGAAGGAGAAAAATAACCTTCTCTCGTAGATATGAGTTTGAGAACCAATACAACTCCTAGAATCAAATTTTCTCTCATTTTAATATTGCCTTAGTTCTTCCATCAGAGACAGCTGTAACATTTAAGTTGATCTATTTGTAATATGAATTTCTTCCTGTAATTACTTCTCTTTTCCCCTGCACCCCTGAGAAAAATCCCAAATGCAGGGAAAGCATTATTCTAATAAAATTTTATTAAATAGTATAATTAACAAAAAATACTGTATAGCAATATGCCGGTTCTTGTGTGTTGACTCAGGTGTAACTGGGAATTCTTGGTTCTGCAGAACCATTTTTCTTCCGCACCACCTGAGATGCAGTTTCTTCTCTGCAGTGGTGCTTAAGATCTTTTCTTTGAAGAGTGTCTTAGCTGCCTGAAGTTCAGAGCAGCCAAAGTTGTGACCTCAATTTTCAGTGGCCTCCACTATGGCTTTCTGGGTGCTGCTGTCTCTTTAACTCCTGTCCAAAGAGTAGTTTTGTGTACATTGTATACTATCCATCTGGCATACATGCATCATTCACATCCTCTTTTGTGCCTCTGGGAAGAGGGGTAACAATCCTTTTTACAGGTGTTCACCACTGTTTCCTTTTCTTTACTGCTTTTCCTGTGCTGTCTAGAGAACCAGTGCCATACTGTGGAGTCCTTCTTTCCTCAGTTAATTATAGAAGCTATTGTGCTTGCTCAACCTCTCCATCGCACACATCTCTAAAGCATCTTTCTATTTATACTGTTCACGGAAGAAGTAAAGATCAGGTGGAGGGGTTGTGTTGCATAGAAATAGACTTACTGATATGCTAAAAAGGTAATGGAAATCTTTATATTTCCTGTATATTTCCTTGTAATGTATATTCATCCAAAACACACTGAGTAACTTTCACATTATGAATCACTAAGCCTTATGCTTCTCCAAGGAAGGGAGCACAATTTCTCAAAATACAGTATTGTTTGTAGAATGAAAATTCAATGTTTCATGACCAATTCAAATCGGCTTTGAAATTCTACATTACTCAGCCTCAATCAGCTTTCAAATGCAAAGGCTACCCATAAGAAACAATGTCTTTTCAATTATTAAAATTGAATTTCAAGGTTGGTAATAGTTTCTATAATAAACGTGTTTTAAATATATCTGAGAAATAGTTCTCAAGTTTCTGAACTATGAGAATTAGGCTCAATCTTGTTACTGACGTTAGTGATAGAATGCTGACCTCTGATCTTAGTTTTGTTTACAAAGTTGGAGAGTGTATCTGAGAAACCAGTATAGTGATTTAATGTTTTTGATGTTTTAGAAAATAAGTTTAAGGTTAGTCGAGTGTTTATTGTATTTCTGCTGTGTTCTTTTTGTCCATAATGGCTCTTTATATGTGAAGGATTTGTCCATAATGGCTCTGTGTCTGCAAGGTGATCAAGCCTGCAGGGGAGAGCAGTTAGGAGTGACCAGGCCAGCAAAGGATGGAAGTTGGGGGTGACTGGGCCTGTAGGGAAGGGCAGTTGGGGGGGACCAGGCCTGCAGGGGAGGGCAGTTGCGGACAAACAGGCTGGCAGAGGAGCAGTTAGGTGGTGATCAGGCTGGCAGGCAGAAGTGGTGAGGGCAATCAGGAAGGCAGGCAGGCAAGCAGTTGGGAGCCAGCAGTCCTGGATTGTGAGAGGAATGTTCAACTGCCTGTTTAGGTCTGATCCCACCAGACATCCCTCGAGGGGTCCCAGATTGGAGAGGGTGCAGGCTGGGCTGAAGGACACCCCCCCCCCATGCATGAATTTCATGCATCAGGCCTCTAGTTTTTATTATAATAATGACTAGCTGTCTGTTGGCTCAGAGATTACAGGATGGAAAAGCATGACAGACTCATAGGGTAACTGCATTTTAAAAGTCCCTTTTGAAGGAGTTCGAAGGAAAAGAAAGCCTTTCTGAGAGCCTAGGCTGAGGGAAAATGTAGGAGGTGCAGAAGAGAATTAATGGGTAAGACGCATCACTTTGTACAAAGTAACCTTGACACAAATGGGGCAATTTAAGGGAGGGTAAGTGACTCCCAGCCCACTCACCCCGTTTGATGGAGGAAATAATCATGGGGTTGATGACAGATTAGAAAAAGAACCAGGCTAGCTTTCCCCCCTCTATTATGCATTGCTCATCTAGAGGTAGAGAGCTCATGGCTGAAAGAATGTTTTAGAAACTCCGCACTTTCCACTTTCAAACAGTTTTAGGTAAGTCATTTGATCTAACAACAAATTAGATGCACTTTTTCCCCCCCTCCTCTCTCCAGCTCTGTGCAGAGCTGTGACCACAGAGGTGCAAGAGGTTGATGTTAACAAAACAGATTATAGGAGATAATTGTACATAACCGTTTGATAACAAAGCAGAGCGTTACCATGTATGAGTAGGGGTGTGACTAGCCCTGTGCTCAAAGTCAATGGTTCTTCAGTCTTGGCTACACATTAGGATCCCCTGGGGAGCTTTGGACATTACTGATGCCCAGCTTTTCCCTCCACCCTAGGGATATAGTGTGAAAAGTAGTCTGGGCACTAGATTTTCTAAAGCTCCAGGTCATTCTAAGGTTGAGAACCACTACTGTAAGCGGTGATGTGGATGAATGGTACCCAGGAGGCTGGTTCAGTCACAGAGTGCTATATCTGACCACCAGAGTTTCTGACTCATCAGATCTGGTATGTGGCCCAATAATGTGTCTGTGTGACATATCCTCAGGTGATGCTGCTGCTGCTGCTTTAGAGACAGTTCTTTGAAAAACACTGATTTAGATCATTGAAGACAAACTGGTCCATGTTGTACTAAGCATGTTCTAAAGTTTGGCCCTTGAGCGTTATTGTTACAAGGCATGTTCTGAGTACCTCCCTTGACCCACTGAATTAGAATGCCTGAGAATCGGCGATTTTAAATGAGAGCTCCAGGTTTTTACTTAGGATGCTATCCACTTGTGAACTACTGTGCACATTAATAGTTTATTTTTTATGCCTTGCTCCAAATATTATTTTTTGCATAAATTGAATGTGTGACCATATGAAGGATTTTGTAATTATTTTATGCCACTTTTATTGGGAGAAACTCTTTTTTTAAGAGTTTAGATTAGATTAGATACTCTGAGGTATTAAAGGATCAAATCTGAGGGAAAGGCTTTACTATGGGGCTTAAGGTATAACAACAGAACCATCTGTCCATGCAGTGGCAGCAATGGTAGTTGTATGTGGGGTGTTTTGGAGGTAGCTTCCAAAAGCGTGCTTTGCAAACTCAAACATAATTAAGTAATTGCATTCAGTGTAGATGGTGTAAAGCTCTGAGGATCATATTTCAAATTTTAGAGGGCATTAGGCAGTGACAAGGGGTACTTGTTTAAAGTTAAGTTCCCAAGTTGCAGCTCCTGAGAGTCTTAATCCTGGATGGCATCTAGGACTAGCTAACAAAAATAGGTTATTCTGATGCAATGGGTGTACAAAACTCGTCTTTAAAAATAGTAGATTAGGGACTGTGAAGGAGAAAAGTTACTTTCATAGTTGACCTGAGTTATTAGTAAAGAATCAACTAATGAACTGGTATGCATATATGCATAAACCATGTACACAGATAATAGGATGGTGAAGGCCTGGGTAGGAGTTGTGGTGGGCTAGAAAAGGTCAATGGAGAGAAAGAAAGGGGATATATATAATACTTTCAACAATAAAGAATTGAACAAAATAAATGATATGGCATTTAAAATATAAAAGAGGAATTTGCTCTTTATTAAATATTTTTTTAAACTTCATGTAAATCAGTGTCCCAAGAGCTAGGAATAAGTGGCAATTCAGGATCTATTTTTTTTTAGGTGTGTAATCTCATTCTCCACACCTATCTGTTTCTCTCCCATTTAAATATTGTATAACTTTGATTTTTTTTAACCTCTTTCCTAGACTATTTCTTTCTTTTTTTTAAATAGAAGAGAAATATGGTTTAAATGAGGACCAGGACAAGTTTGCATTTAGCCGGATTTTCTTCCCCTTTATCTTCGTGTCTTGACCAGTTTATATTTATTTTTTATTTATTTTTCTTATTGATCTCTGTACTCTTGCCCACCTCAGAACCCCCCATTAGTCCATGTCCCATCTTCACTCTGGGCTGTTTCCTGTGTGTCCTTCCTCTGTGGTCATTTCAGTGGACAGGAAGGGACAGAAGGTCATTGGCAATATTGTCAGTGTGTGGCTCTCTCCCCAGCGGTGAGTGGTAGTGGCAGAAGGTTAGTTAGCCAGAAGAAGAAAAATGTATATAAGTGTTCCATTGCATTCTGATTTATGAGTGTATGATTATTAGAACCAAACAGAATGATTATTATTTTTTTTTTTTATGAAAACTCCGAGTTTATAGGTGAGAGAAATACTGGCCTGGGGAAAAACTTATTCAACAGTCTCCACTTTGTTAGTGATTAATAATCTCAGTGGGCAGGGGGAAGATGTGAAAGATGAATCTTAACTAATTCACAATATGGTTGGCCACTCTTATGAAGTTAACTTCCAACTGTGTTAGGTCATAGTGGATATGATAGAATTATTTATTTTCTTTTTATATTTTAGGGGCTTCTTTTTTATATTTTGGGCTTCTTTCATGCCCACCTACTAAGATGTTAGTTTTCACTGAAGACTTATTTCTCAGTCAGAAGAAAGGAAATACCTGGCAGAGAAGGAACTTTGATTGATTCTGAGGATGATGGAGGTGTGGCAGCAAGGTCTTTTGTGGTTGGCTCATCTGTTGTCATGGAAACCCAGGGCAGTGGTAGAGCCCAAAGTCTGAGGATTTCAATAATCAAAATGGATGACTCAGTGTGTTTTGAATTACACAGAGAAGATAAATGATATATATTCTTTACACTTTTCCTCTTCTAGTCCGTGTTGCCTGTAACATTTAGTAACAGGTTTACAGCTTAAAGCTGTTCTTTCTATTTTCATATTATTTGCCTTCATTCTTGAGGGAAGTGCTGAAATGGAATTACCAAATCTGAACTAGAACGAAAAGCAGAGGGTGTACACAAGTAGGTTCTGTGTAAGTCCTTATTAGGGAAGAGGTATTCCCAACGATTAAGATAGCTTTTTTGTTAAAATGTACACACATGTGTGCATGCGTGTGCAATGCCCTTTCCCCTCTCCCACATGCTCCTCCACATAGGAGAGAGAGAGCATCAAGAAATATGGAGAATGAACCGGAATGATGAGTTTTAAGGTAGATAAAAGTAGGAGAAATAGCTAAAGGAGTGACAATTTGAGGGAGAGAAAAAATGGAAAGTCACACAGAAAAAGTCACACAGAGAATGCTACCTTCAAGATGTTCTGTCCTCATAACAAAGATACTGGAGATTTTTTTCTAGGAGAAAAATTGTAGGAATGTCTTCTTAGGGTTTTCAGAGAAATTTGACACTTTTCTCATCTTGCTCCTAGACTCAAGACTTTTATATTATAGCATTCTTTTAGGAAATGTTCATTTCTTGAGCTTCACTTTACTTTTTAAGGTACATCCCCACCCTTTTTCCTCCAGAAAAACACTTGAATAATATATACCATCCATGTAAACCAGATGATAAAGTGATTCCTCCTATTAGTGATCCAACTAAAGGTCAAGCCCCATGAGACAAAATGCACATATTATAAAATCCCAATAAAAAGTTTGAGTTTTTGCCCAAAGGATCCCAGGTTTGATTCTGGTCAAGGGCCGGTAACTGGGTTACATGCTCCTCCTCTCCAGCCCCATCCCTGGTTGGAGCACCTGCTGGTGGCAACCAATTGATGTGTTTCTTTCACATCGATATTCCTCCCTGTCTTTCCCCTCTGTCTTCTACTCTCTCTAAAAATCAATGGGAAAATATCCTCAGGTGAGGATTAAAAAAAAGTTTGATCAAAGAGCTCATTACATCTCCCACAAATGCAAACTTTTAGATGTGTTTATGACAGTGGACTATTATTTCTTTTTTTCAGACTCCAAAGTTTAAATAACTTATATATTCTTATTAATTGATATAATGCCCATTTTATAGAACAGGAATCCAAGCTATTAGTTTTTGTATATGCTGTGTATAAGGGTTATTTGTATACTAGTACTTGTTTATTACTTCCTGAACTGTCTGAATGAGGCAGAGAGTGAACCTGGATAATTCTTGGCTCTCCTGTATACCCAGAGCTATGTCTAGCTCATAACAGAGGCTTGGTAAATATTGTTCAACTAAATTATATGTTTGTTTGAGTTAACAAGAGACAATGAAATAGCTGGAGCTAGACTTTCTCCTCTCTACCAAGCTCCTTGTATTGCAATCAGGACCTGGTAGTGTTGGACACCTGTCAATGGATTGACTGATGAACTGATTCCAGACTATTATATTCTTTGGTGCTTGTTCCATATGATTTAGCAGGGGGCTTGCTTATTTCATTGGTTATACTTTTAGACTTGTTTTTTCTATTTTGACCAAAAAAAAAAAAAAAGATAATAAGACTACAAACATAGTGACCATCTGGATTTGTTCCTGGGATAGCCTGGAGATAATGTGAATAAAGTTTAACTCTTTAAAGAGAGAAGTGTTAGAGTCACTGGCTTCATAACTAGTCAGCATTGCCTCCTCACTCCTTTTAATGTCATTTCTCATGTTTTTTCATTGGTTGCTAATCAATCTAGACTATTATTCTAATTTAAATGTTAGCTTACTCTTTTTTTTTATAGATCATTTTGGGTCTTTGTTCCTCTTGGTTGTGTTCTATTTCTCATATCTCTGTCTCCGCCTCCTGCCTCTTAGACCCCTTCTCAGTTCCCCATTGGTGGTTTGTTTTTAAGTTCTAAATGGGCTAAATGTTATTTTCTAATTCCTGTTCCAAAGCACATTTTGCATTTCCAGTGATCCTAGGAAGAGTGACCTCACAAAGGACAGCGACCTAGTGATCAATCATAAGCATGAGCATGTTCAGATTTCGGCTTAAGCAGAAGTATCTTAATGTACTTGCTATGTGACTCTAACAGGAAAGTACCTTTACAGTTAACCTGCTGTTTAACTTGTTGGGAATGAATTAGGGACTCTCTTAAATTCCTCTCCAATTCTCATAGTTAGTTCCCTATCACAGCTGAGGTTTTCATACTGCCTTCATCATGGAGATGTAGCAGCTATGGAGATTTCTGCCAGCTGCAAGTCACTGGGCAGTCCAAGTGAGAATTCAGCCAATCAGCTAATAAAATCTGTGCTACTTAATCTGAGTTCTCTGTTTTTCCAAGAACCTAGTTTATAGTTTCAAAAATTTTCTACCAAGGTATTTAATTCACACAGAGGGGGTTTTGGATTCATGCTTTGCAGATGAGATGTTTTACCCCGTTTCCAGTGGCATGAAGAAAGCACTAAAATTCAGGTAGAATCGAACTCAGAATGTTTCATGTTCTCTGGCTTTGAGATATTCCTGTTGAGAGAGGAAGATGTGGAACTCACTGGCTAAACTATAGATAGAACTTTAGAGGGAGTTAAAAGGGATCCTGGACTTCATATCAACCAACAATTTCCTTCTGTAAATGGGGAAATCAAGGCACAGTGAAGCATGCTTTGTTGAGGATCTGAACTAAAAGATGGCGGTTCTAGCCCATGACTTGTGTTGGGTAGGGTGCTAGGTGAATTTTGCAGAGTTTTGCGGGAAGGCCAAGGCATTCTTCAATATGAACCCATGACTCCCATCTTGCCTCCGGCCCCAAAAGCCTTTGGTCTTGACTCACTAGGCAGAATTATTCATACAGGTAGAATGCCAGAAACGCAGAGTTAATATAGCTGCTCAATAATACACCAGCGCCACAGAGTTTCATAATAGATACTAATAAATAATACAGGAGGGAATTATGTAACTCGGTTATAAAGGAAATGACAGGGGAAGAACACATATATTCACAGAAGGGTGTTTCTGATGGGAATACTTAGGTGATTCAGTTTGATTTGCCTCTTCAGCCCTTCCCATTTGAGAGGTAGGCAGGACTTTGAGATGTGCCGTGTTGGGACTTCCATTTTATGCAATAAAGTTGCAGGTATTGGAAGCAGAGCCAGAAAGTACGAGTTGTGCTCCTCGGACAGTTATCAGTTAATCCTCTTAACGCGTTTATTACTTTCCTACGTGTCAGGACTGGATATCTTCCTTTAGCGAAGGGCTATGTAGCCAAGGTTGGCCCTTCTCTCTCATCACAACTCTGTAATTACTGCATGTAATAGCATGATATCATACACTGAATGTGAAGATGGGAAAAGGCTGGGAGCGGGGGTGTGGGTTGACGTGGTGACAAGAGGTGAAAGTTGTAGCCACAGTTACGGTCCAGCGATCTCCCCAGTGAGCTGGCATGTGCTTCTCTTTGCTCTTCTGCACTAGAGAAAACCAATTGCCGATTCTATTAAACCTGCATTTTTTTTCCTTAGAAGAATGGGATATTTCCCTCTTCACTCTTTTAAAATGAAGATAAAAAACAGGGGGTAGGGAATTAATTAATGTCAGCAAATGAAGCATGCGTTGCTTGTCTGGATATGATAATGACTGTGAATTAGTGCAGAAGGAATGGATTGGTGTAGAAAATGAACTGCACCGGCACATGGCTTTGGGATGGACTCAGCCACCCTTGTAACTCATTAACTCTTCCCTTGCCTCATCCTTTGTCC
Source organism: Lasiurus borealis (assembly GCA_004026805.1). Classification (NCBI taxonomy): domain Eukaryota; kingdom Metazoa; phylum Chordata; class Mammalia; order Chiroptera; family Vespertilionidae; genus Lasiurus; species Lasiurus borealis. The sequence continues at coordinate 9,357 of PVJN01064057.1, forward strand.
TGCCTCTCTGTTACTCTGGGCCAACCCTTGCGCATTGCAAAGTCTCAGGGCTACAATGTTATAGCCTGAGGTGTAGATAATAATAATAGAGCCCGACTCCAGGAGAGACAGGGCCAGCTGATGATGGCATACTTTTAGAATGTAAAGAAAAGAACTCTGTGCCTACTTACTAGATTACTGAAACCACACCAAAAAGAAGAAATCTTGGTGTGTTCCTGCTTATGAGAACTGCAAAATAAAAAAGTTATAATAATCTCTAAATGTTAATATTTAAATTACTTATTGTTAACATAAAAATAATGCTGTATAGTCACAAAATATAAGTCACTGAATTTAAATACTAAATTTAAATATAAATACTAAATACTAAACATGCTAAAATTTGCTTGTAGGATATACATATATGTATATACTCTTCTTCTCTTCCTTATATATATCCTATCTAATAAAAGAGTAACATGCAAATTTACTATACGCCATAGGCAGGTGACCCAGTAATGAAATTCTGGTTTAAAATTGTTTTTTTCACATCTTACATATTTTTGTATCCTCATTGTTGGTGGTACTATAGTATTACTTCCATATACACAAACGAATTTTATCATGTTTAGTATTTTCTTAAATATACATCAAAACAACGAACAGAGAAAGCTAGATGAAACCATAATGAGAATAATTGGTGAAGCTAGACAATAGGCTTGTGATGATTCTTACTACTTTTGTAAATGTTTGAATATGGCTATGCTAATATACATTTTTAGACTAAAATGTTGATGAAGGACACTTTATAAATGTAAGTCTAGGCAGATGTCCTCTCCAGATCCTCCTTTTCCCTGTTCCTTCAAGTTTAAGTTAGAAAGTCGGTAGGGAATGCTGTGCATTCCTGGAAGACACAACATAACTTGTCAAGGGCATTATATTAACACTAGAGGCCAGTGCATGAAATTTGCGTGTGGGTAGGGTCCCTAGTAGCTAGTGGCTGCTGGCCTCGATCCTCCCTTCTCCAACTTCAGGTTGCTGGCGGGGGTCTTCCTTTGTTCCACTGCCCCGGCCTGCAGGGCAAGTCAACAGGAACGGCGGGGCGACGCACCTAAGAGAATGAGAAACAGACAGGGACACGAAGAATGGAGGCAAGACAAATGGTGTTCTGATCAAGCCTCAAAATTTTTATTCTTGGTGGCCTTTATATATGCTCAGAGAGGGGAAGGGGAAGGAAGAAGGGGTCGAGGAGGTATGCGGTCT
>PVJN01064058.1:0-10598 GCA_004026805.1 Lasiurus borealis
GAGGAGATGAAAAAGGACATACTAGAGACACTGACTGAAATAAAAAATATTATACAGAGTCCTAACAGCAGACTAGAGGATGGCAAGAATCAAGTCAAAAATTTGAAATATAAAGAAGCAGAAAACATTCAACTGGAAAAGCAAGAAGAGAAAAGAATCCAAAAATGTGAAGATAATGTAAGGAGCCTCTGGGACAGCTCTAAGCGTACCAACATCAGAATTGTGGGGGTGCCAGAAGAAGAGAGAGAGCAAGATACTGAAAACCTATTTAAAGAAATAATGACTGAAAAGTTCCCACATCTGGTAAAAGAAATAGACTTACAAGTCCAGGAAGCACACAGAACCCCACATAAAAGGAATCCAAAGAGGAACACACCAAGACACATCATCATTAAAATACCAAGAGCAAAAGACAAAGAGAGAATATTAAAAGCAGCAAGAGAAAAACAGTTCATTACCTACAAGGGAGCACCCATACGACTGTCAGCTGATTTCTCAACAGAAACCATACAGACCAGATGGGAGTGCAAGAAATATTCAACGTGATGAGTAGCAAGAACCTACAACCAAGAATAATCTATCCAGCAAAGCTTTCATTCAGAACTGAAGGGTAGATAAAGAGCTTCACAGATAAGAAAAAGCTAAAGGAGTTCATCAACTCCAAACCAGTATTATATGAAATGCTGAAAGGTACTCCTTTAGAAGAGGAAGAAGAAAAAGGTAAAAGCCAAAAAATTATGAACAACAAATACATATCTATCAACAAGTGAATCTAACAATTAAGTGAATTAAAAATTTGATCAACAGAATAAACTGGTGAATATACTAGAATCAGGAGCAGAGAAAGGGAGTGGACTGATAATTCTCAGGGGGACAAAAATCATAAAGCATCAAACAGACTGTGAAATTACAACAGAAAGATTAAAGTTAGGTGAGATAAATAAGTGATCAATCAAAGGACTTGTATGCATGCATATAAGCATAACCAATGATCACAGACAGTGGGGGCTTGGGGTATGCCTGGAAGGGAGGGGGGGCAATGGGGAGATATGTATAAAAAATTAATAAAAATTAATAAAAAGAAAAAAAAAGATTTTACCAGAAGAAAAAAAAATACTATGAACAACTCTATCCCAACAAATTGGACAACGTGCAAGAAATGGACATATTCCTAGAAAAATATAACTTTCCAAAACTCAATCAAGAAGAATCTAAACATCTCAATATGCCAATAACTATGGAAGAAATTGAAGCAGTCATCAAAAAGCTTCCAGCAAATAAAAGCCCAGGACCAGATGACTACACAGGAGAGTTTTACCAAACATTCAAGGAAGAATTAAAACCTATCCTCCTAAGACTATTCAAAAACATTCAACAAGAAGGAACACTTCCAAACACCTTCTATGAAGCCAGCATCACCCTAATACCAAAACCAGATAAAGACAACACAATGAAAGAGAATTATAGGCCAATATCTCTCATGAACATAGATGCCAAAATCCTCAACAAAATTCTAGCAAATCAGATCCAGCAGTACATCAGAAAGATCATACACCATGACCAAGCAGGATCCATCCCAGGATTGCAGGGATGGTACAATATCCGCAAATCAATAAACGTGATACATCACATAAACAAATTGAGAGATAAAATCGCATAGTCATATCAATTGATGCAGAAAAAGCATTTGACAAGATCAAACACCCTTTCTTGATAAAAACTCTCAGCAAAGTGGAAGTAGAAGGATTATATCTCAATATCATAAAAGCCATATATGATAAACCCACAGCTAACATCATACTCAATGGGCAAAAACTAAAACCATTTCCCCTAAGAACAGGAACAAGACAGGTATGCCCACTCTCACCTCTCCTGTTTGACAAAGTACTGGAAGTATTAGCCATTGCAATTAGACAAGAAGAAGAAATAAAAGGCATCCAAATTGGAAAAGAAGAAGTAAAGCTGTCCTTATTAGCAGATGACATGACATTGTACATAAAAAACCTGAAGGACTCCATCCCAAAACTAATTGACTTAATAAAGGAATTCGGCAATGTAGCAGGATACAAAATTAATGCCAAGAAATCTGTGGCATTTCTGTACACTAATAGTGAAATTACAGAAAGAGAAACTAAAAAAGCAATCCCATTTACCATCGCACCAAAAAAATTAAGATACCTATGAATAAACCTAACTAAAGAGGTGAAAGACCTATTTGCAGAAAACTACAGGACACTGAAAAAAGAGATAGAGGAAGATGTTAACAGATGGAAGAGCATACCATGCTCATGGATTGGAAGAATCAACATCATTAAAATGTCCATACTGCCCAAAGCAATCTATAGATTCAATGCACTACCCATTAAAATACCAATGATATATTTCACAGACCTAGAAAGAATTCTTCTTAGATTCATCTGGAAAAAAAAAAGAGCACGAATAGCCACAGCAATTCTGAGAAAGAAGAATAAAGTAGGTGGGATCTCAATACCAGATTTCAAGTTATATTACAAAGCAACTGTGCTCAAAACAGCCTAGCACTGGCACAAGAACAGACATATAGACCTATGGAATAGAATAGAGAATCCAGATATCCACCCAAACCACTATGCTCAACTAATATTTGACAAAGGAGGCATGAACATACAATGGAGTCAAGATAGCCTCTTCAACAAATGGTGTTGGGAAAATTGGATAGATACATGCAAAAAAATGAAACTGGACCACCAACTTACACCAAATACAAAAATAAACTCCAAATGGATACAGGACTTAAACATTAGAAGGGAAACCATAAAAATATTTGAAGAATCCACAGGCAGCACCATCTCAGACATATGCCGAAGGAACTTTTTCACTGATACTGCTCCAAAGGCAATGGAAGCTAAAGAAAAAATAAACAAATGGGACTACTTCAAAATAAAAAGCTTTTGTACAGCAAAAGAAACCATCAACAAAACAACAAGAAAGACCACTGTATGGGAGAACATATTTGCAAATGTTATCACTGCAGGAGATAAAGATTTAATCTCCAACATCTACAGCCAACTTATACAACTTAAAAGAAAGATAAACGATCCAATAAAAAAATGCACAACGGACCTAAATAGAACCTTTTCGAAAGATGACAGAAGGAAGGCCAAGAGACACATGAAAACATGTTCAAAATCACTAATTATCTGAGAGATGCAAATCAAAACGACAATGCGATACCATCTTACACCTGTCAGAATGGCAATCATCAACAAATCAACAAACGACAAGTGTTGGCGAGGATGCGGAGAAAAGGGAACCCTTATTCAGTGTTGGTGGGAATGCAGACTGGTGCAGCCACTGTGGAGAACAGTATGGAGTTTTCTTAAAAAACTAAAAATGGATCTCCCATTTGACCCAGCAATCCCACTCTTAGGAATTTATCCTAAGAAATTACAAACACCAATCAGAAACAATTTATGCACCCCTATGTTCAGCATAATTTACAATAGCTACAATTTAGAAACAGCCTAGGTGCCTGTCAGCAGATGAGTAGATCAGAAAACTGTAGTACATCTACACAATGGAATTCTATGCTGCTATTAAAAAGAAGGAACTCTTACCATTTGCAGCAACTTGGATGGAACTGGAGAACCTTATGCTTAGTGAAATAAGCCAGTCAATGAAAGAGAAGCACCACATGATCTCACTCATTTGTGGATAATAAATAAAGAACATTGTAAACTGATATACAAAAGGATAAATACAGAGACAGTAAAGCATCAAACATACTGTGATATTATAGCAGGAAGATTAAGGAGAGGTGGGGTAGATAAGAGATCAATCAAAGGACTTGTATCTATGCATATAAGCATAACCAATGAACACAGCCACTGGCGGGTTGGGGTATGCCTGGGAGGGAGAGGGGGCAAGGGGGAGATATGTATACATGTAACACAATAAAAAAAAATGGGAAAAAAATAAAGAGCTAAGTTTTTAAGGACTGACGAACATTCTCTGGAAAAATAAAATGGATATTATGCTTTAAAAAAAAGTAAAACAAACCATTAACAATTTTTTACAAAGCTAATTTCAACTATTGACACTACGGCATATACAATTTCATTTCAAACCCAGTGGAGAACCAAAATTACCCAGGTCGTAAATCAAGAGTCTGGAGGCCTGGATTCCAGTGCTAGCAACAAATAAGTAGCTCTGTGATCATGGTTAACTATTGACACTATCTCCCTAGGACTTGGTTTTCTCAGAAAACTTAGATGAACTCTAAGTCCCTCCCAGTCTAAAAGTCTGGAATACCAGGATATGTCTTCATCTTGCTGACTTTGGTATAATAGCAAATTAATGTGTTTACAATTTAGGCAGCCTAAAATTAAGTTATTCTGGCAATTTTACTAATAAATTTAACCAGTTTCCAGCCACTATACATAAACTGAATGAGCAAAACTTAAAAAAACAAACAAACAAACAAAAAACCTTGAATATGGCCATCTCTTCTATCTGAGCTAGAGCTAGAGTCTTCCTTCCCCAACTATGCCATCCAGGCAATGGTTCCTGCCCCAAACTCCAGTCACTCTTTTTAAGTGAGAAAACAGATGAAAAACAGCTTCATGTTTTAGGCCATAGTCTCAAACATTATTATTTTCTTAGTATTTTTCTTTAAATTGAGTCATTTTAACTTAAATATAAGTGATGTAGGTTTCTTTAATATGTTTTTATTGATTTGAGAGAGAAAGGGAGAGGAAGAGAAAGAGAAACATGGGGAGAGGGAAAGATAGAGAAACATCGATGTGAGAGAGAAACATCAATAAGTTGCCTCCCATACACACCCTGACCAGGGAGCAAATCCCCAACCTGGGTAAGTGCCCTGACCAGGAATCAAACCCAAGACTGTTAGGTGCATGGGCTGATACTCAACCAACTGAGCCAAAATAGCCAGGGAAAAGTAATGTGTTTTTTAAAGGAACTTCATAAATAGAAAACAGCTTTACTTGCCACAATTGGAAGAAAAATGTTAAATGGATATAAGAAAAAAAAAGCAAAACAATTCAATTTGAGCTAAACACTGCTGTCCAAAGAAGACTTTAAGCATGAGGACGTTTTTTCTATTAAAAAGAAAGCTGGCAAGTATCAAGGGAGATGTTTCAGAAATACTTGTACCAAACAGAGGCTTTCACCTGGCTTTCAATATTGAAAAAGAAAATAAATTTCTCACCATGTGATTCAATCCCATTCCACTTATCATCGAAAATCATTTTAAAAGCTACCAACACCATGGCTCTGTGCGCATCTTACATTTTAGGAAGCACAACAACAAATGCGTACAACTGCACTAAGGCTGACATGTACTATGATTCATCTCCAGGAGGAAGGCTCTTATCCCAGGTGGACCTGGGCTCCACTCACACTGTCACCTGGGGCTCCCACTATCTGAACTGCTCTTCCTCCTGTATCTACTCTGTGGCAGAATTTAGGTCTCTGCTAAACATCCCCTCATCTGAAAGGCTTTCTCTGACCCCGCCTAATGATATGCTAAGCCCTTCCTTATCACACACATACTGTTTTTCTTCACAGACTATCATCACCTGATCTACAGCCATGTGCTGCTTAATGATGAGATACATTCTGAGAATTGGGTTGTGGTAATTTTATTATTTCATGAACATCATAGAGTACACTTACACAAACCTAGATGGCATAGTTTACTACACAAGTAGGCTATACAGTACAGCCTATTTCTCCCAGGCTACAAACCTGTACAGCTTGTTATTATACAAAAACATGAGATTTAATCAAGTACAAGAGAAAATGATGCAATCAAGAGATGTGGTAAACATGAGGTGCATGAACCTGCTGACAGCATAACAAACAGCACACTATCATACAGCACATTTTTTTAATAAGTAGAAAGATTAGATGCTAAAAGAAAGAAAAATACAGTATGATAAATATATAAATCAGTAACATAGCTATTTATTATCAAGTATTATGTACTATACATAATTATATTGCTATCATTTTATAGAACAGACAGCAGTGGGTTGACACCAGCATCACCACCAACCCTAAGTAATGTGTTGCTCTATGAATTATGACAGCTCTGACATCACTGGCAATAGGAATTTTTCAGCTTCTTCATAAGCTTATAAAACCACCATCGTAAATGCAATCAGCCATTGATCAAAAGGTTGTTATGTGGCACATGCCTGTACTATTTATTCATTTGCTTGCTCTCTGTCCCCATTGGATTGTAGCTCCTAAGAGTAGAGGCTTTGTTTAATATAATATCCCTAGCACCTAATGTCTGGCAAATGATCAATATTCATTATTTGATGAACAAACAAATGAATCCCTTCATTTGATCTGGAGATCCTTCATGTGTCTTTTTTACCTAGTACTGTACCTGGCATCTCACTGATGCTCAGGAAGATATGATAATCATGCTGAGGATATACAGAAATCTGTAGACTTTGCCCTTTCCATAAAAGGGGTCTTGCGTGGATGTTCAATCTAGTACACACAATGCTATGAAGTAAACTCTACTCAGCTAAAGAAGTACTTGGATAGACCACAAGCTAGATAAACTGAGATCAACACTGAATTTACACAGAGTAAGATCAAGACATGGTATGATTGGAAAATCCCAGGCTAGAAATCTAATAAACCTATAACAATGCCTAAAATTTTTGCCATTATTGCTCAGTAACTTCATATGCATCCAGGTATACATGTGAGAGTCTGAGTGCATCTCGAGACAGTGACCAGTGTAGCTATCTATACATGATAAGGCAATGTCAGCTCCAGAGGGACAGGCTGAGCCCTGGAGCTGGTAAGTAGAAGAAAAACAGGCCAGCCCTGCATCTTGTTCCAGTGAGGGCAGCCAAGGAGTCTGGGGCACAGGGTCCATGGCAAGGACCAGCTCAAGTTCAGGCAAGGTTGAAGCAAATGTCACCCCAGGTCAGCCAGGCCAGCAGGCTAAAGAACTGAGGCAGCTGACGCTAACACAGGAGGCACAGAGTTATGTTCCAAGATATTCTTGCCAATGGCTGAGAACGTGAAGCAAGAATCTAGCTTAGAGAGGAGGAAAATGACTCCCAAGCCTAAAGGAAGATTGGGGTAAAGGCAGGGTTGCCAGGCTGACTGTTGTTACATGAGAATCATGACAGAAACCCAGTCCCACAGCCAGGACCAACACAATGGAACAGGAAGTCCTGGGGCCCAGAAGTCACGCCTACCACCAAGTGAGACCGGGGCTGCCCATAAACCTCCTTTGTAGGTCCAGATTAGCTAAGGTACTGGAGAGAGGCTTCAGTGTAGACAGAGCTCATGAATAGTGGGAAAGCAGACAGGCAGGCCCACGCTGCCTTCACCCAAATTCAGCATTATACTCATCTCCTAAATGACCTAACAGGAGCCCAGACAGGACTTTCAGCTGATCTAGTGTCTACTGGCCTGTAAGGGATACACTGTCAAGTGTTCCTGCCATGATGCCAAACTGGATTAGGTCATTTTACTGCCAGAATTCCTCTTATAAAATATAACAGTCCTTATAGGGTGAGAAAAACACAAAATCAATTTTCTATTAACATCTTAGAGTTTTATTAACAGAGATAGGAAGACCAGACATCTAGGCAGATTCTGAGAGAATCAAAGGTTTAATTCCAGAATATAAATAAAAAGAACTAAGAGGATCAATCACCAAGTAAGGCCTCTGAGGCAGCTCAAAATTTACAAGTGAAATACAAAAATTCAACTAACAAAGGGGAAATCAAAAATCTCTGAGAAGACCAGAACAAGAAAAATTTTTAATAAAATAAAATCAGCTCATTGTTGGAGAAAGACCCACCTCTTGGCCAAAGAGAAAACCATTCTTTTCTATACAAATTAATAATTACAACCAAAATTATTATAAAAGGTCAGAAGATGGTGATGTATATACATACGTATACAAGCACCACATCACCACATTTTCCTGCAGCCTAGTTCTTCAAAATTCAAAATGCCTTCACAAAAATTTACATGGACTATTTAAAAACTTATTAAAATTACTCTATTACAACACTGAAGGAACACTGAGGTCCTGGGAATTAGGCCTTTGGGTTCATTCACATTTTTATAGGGACATTAAATTGAAGGCACTTTAATTTTTAATTTTTTTAAGACTTCAATGAAGTCAAAAAAGATTTCAATGAAGTTCCAATTTAATTTTAGAATTAAAATACTGCCATCAAATTAATTCATTAAAACACAAAGCTAAAAGCCTCAAAAAGAGGAAGTTGTTAACTAAACTCCTTTAAAATAATTTCATTTCCTCCATCCCTTATATACACATATAAAATTATGGCATAATGAATTTTCTATAATGTCTGTAGATTTTAAAAGTGACTATAAAATGGAAACCTACAAAGTGAAAAAGAAAATTATAGACTCAAAATTCAGGGTTCCTCAGTGAATAGGGGTTGAGGATAAGCTAGGGTTGGGGAGGAATAACCAGAAGTCCTCAAAGGCAATGGTAAAATCTTTTTTTAACAGTGATGGGGATAAAGATGTTCACCATTATTCTTCATACCTTATTTATATTTTGTAATCCTACTTAAAATGTTGAATAGTTAACAGTAACTATTTAGAACATGAGTTTATGTAACTGTCACTGTAGGCAGTATATAGAGGCATATGTAAATCAAACTCTCTTCATAATATTTTTTCAATAGTACTCAACAAGAGTACTTAATTTGTGCAGATGCCAGCCTATCATAGCATTTGACCACTTCCACATAATTAACAAACTAACATTATTTTTCTAAACTCCAACACAACTACACCAGATTTTTCCCACTCTACACTGTTTCATTCTGTTTAAACACACACAGTTTTTCCCTCAACTTCTCTATAACTTGCAGCATTTGTGTGTTTTTTTTTTAATCTTAATTTTTTTTCTTGTTCTCTGAATGAATCTGAAGAAATGATAATGAGGTCATACCTCTATTAAAAATATACAGCAGTACTATTTACATCACCCAAAACGATTATAAAATTAAAGTAAATATTTTGGTTGGAAGAGACTTTCAGTTTGCCTGTTTTGCTGTTTTCAAATATATATTGCCAAAAGGAACTTCTAAGTCAAATACCAGGAAAAGACACTGGATACCCTAATATTTTTTTAACTTCTCCCAATTCCATATTATTTTTATGCTACTTTCAGTACAGTGGTAGAGATGTCTTAGATACTTTAATTAGGCTTTGTACCTGAAGTATTCAATTTGGTAAAGACAATCCAACTTGAGAATTCCTGTGGTCTTTAAAGGCCAGCTATTTTCAAAAAACATAAAATATACATTTGCCTGTCATTTGATTATGCAAGGAAACAAAAATATTTTTTTTTTACACTGGGATTTTATTAGGCCTTCCCAGGTAACTGGTTATCTCATGACGATCAGATATTCAGACATATGTCATTAATAAAAATAGAAAAATTAATCATGTGTATTGACTAAATGTAGTCTGGAAAAATCATTCAAAATATGAGGTCCATAAGGCAAAAGCAATAAAAGTGGTCTTTTATTACTTGTGCTTGCTTTTTAGCCAGTTATACTGCTATTTTAAAAACAATAATTACAAAGGCTAGGGACCACTGACTTGGAGAAATTCTATTACTGCTATTGAAAACTCCAGAGAATGTTGATTTCCTAACTGTTAAAAATTTACAAGTCAACTTTTAATTTTTTTTTTCAATTCAGTTTTCTGCTCCTCAATTTTTATAAAAAGCATAAATCAGGAGAGCTATTAAGAGAAACAAGTATTTCATATCACATCTTCTTCCTGCTACAAGCCGGGTTAATGGCACTAGGACTATTTCTATTTTCCATAGTTCCCAACTTTCTTAAAAAACAAAATGAGACCCTGCACTAACTACTACCCTTACAAGTTAAATACTCTGGGTGTCTGAACAAAACTGAAAAGGATGACTTTAAATCAATAACCTTTAAAAATAAATTAAGCCAGCCTTCCAAACAATCTCTTTCTGGCCATGTAGGACAGGCCAGGGAACAGGTGCAGGGCGGGCCAGGGAACAGGTGCAGGGCATGCCTTCCTAGAGGCTGCCTCCTCCTTCAGGAATCTGACCTTTTCCAGAAGGCAGGGCTGGCACCCCATGAAGCAGTTATCAGGAAGCCTAACGCTGTTCTCCCATCTGCACTTTCCAAATGGGTCCTAATGCCAAGGGCCGAGATATGACCTGGCTCTCAAATGAGAACATGTCTCCCGTGTGACTTGCCAAGTTTCCCTGGAAACATTTCTAAGTATATTCTCTGAGCTCCCTCCTCATCCTCTCAATCTTGGTTCATTCTTCCTTCCTTCCCAACCCTTCCTAATGCCACCTCTTCATCCCATCCTTGTAAGGCCATGTCTTCAAACTCCTTACTCACTTTCGGGAATTGCTGATCCCCTCCTAGCCTAAAACCTCAACTTCAAATCCAAAGGCCATAGTCCAACAATTTGGGAGCTGGTTTGAAGTTATCTCCTTGATGCCTACCTGCAGGTAGCTCAGTTATGGCTTCTTCTCTTGCCTTCTCCAGCTTCTCCCTGACCCAGGGAAATTCCTGCAGGGA
>PVJN01064059.1:0-10591 GCA_004026805.1 Lasiurus borealis
GCTCTTTCTATGAAGCCAGCATTACCCTAATTATAAAACCAGATAAAGACATCACAAAAAAGAGAACTACAGGCCAATATCCTTGATCAACATAGATTCTAAAATCCTCAACGAAGTTCTAATAAGTCAGATCCAGCATTACATTTGAAAGATCATACACCATGACCAAGTGGAATTTAATTTGGGGATGCAAGAATGGTACAATATCTACAAATAAATAAATGTGATATACCAAATAAAAAACTTGAGAGACAAAAATCACATAATCTTATCAATCAATGCAGAAAAAACATTTGACAAAATCCAACACCCTTTCTTGATAAAAACTCTCAGCAAAGTGGGAATAGAGGGTTCTTACCTCAACATAATAAAAGCCTATATGACAAACCTACAGCCAACATCATACTCAATGGGCAAAACCTAAACTCATTTCCCCTAAGAACAGGAACCAGACAAGGATGCCCACTTTCACCACTCCTATTCAACCTAGTACTAGAATTACTAGTTATAGCGATCAGACAAGAAGAAGAAATAAAAGGCATCCAAATTGGAAAAGAAGAAGTAAATCTGTCCTTATTTATAGATGACATTTATAGAAATCCCCAAAGACTCCATCAAAAAACTACTAGACCTAATAAATGAATTTGGCAATGTAGCAGGATACATAATTATCACCCAGAAAGCTTTGGCCTTTTTATACACCAATAATGAACTCACAGAAAAAGAAAGGGAAAAAAAGCAAACATTCCCTTTTACCGTCATACCAAGAAAATTAAGAAACCTAAGAATAAACTTAACTATGAAGATAGAAGACCTGCACTCAGAAAAGTACAGGTCATTATAAAAAGTAGATAGAGGAAGACATAAACAAATGGAAGTACATATCATGTTCTGGGATTGATAGAATCAACATCATTAAAATGTCCATACTATCCCAAGCAATCTATAGATTCAGTGCAATCTCCATTAAAATACCAGTGGCATATTTCAAAGATCTAGAAAAAACTCCAAAAATTCATCTGGAATAAGAAAAACCCTGAATATCCACAGCAATCCTGAGAAAGAAGTACTGTACAAAGTTGGAGGGATCACAATACCAGATGTGAAGCTATATTACGAAGCCACGGTTCTCAAAATTGCCTGGTACTGGCACAAGAACAGACATATAGACCAATGGAACAGAACAGAGAACCCAGAAATCAACATAAGCCATTATGCTCAGTTAATATTTGACAGAGGAGACAAGACTATACAATGGAGTCAAGTCTGTCTCTTCAAGAAATGGTGCTGGGAAATTTGGTCAGATACATGCAAAAAATGAAACTAGATCACCAACTTACACCATACACAAAAACAAACTCAAAATAGCTAAAGGACTTACATGTAAGACAGGAAAACATAAAAATTCTACAAGACTCCATGGGCAGCAAAATAGCAGACATATGTTCTAGCAAAATCTTTTCCGACACAGTTGCTGGGGCAGTGGAGAATAAGCAGAAAATAAACAAATGAGACTACATCAAAATAAAAAGCTTCTGCATAGCAAAAGAAACCATCAACAAAACAATAAGAAGGCCCACTTAATGTGAGAACGTATTTGCCAATGCTATTTCAGATAAGGGTTTAATCTTCAAAATTTACAGAGCACTCATAAACTTCACAAAGTGAAGATAAATGATCTAATAAAAAATGAATAAAGGCTCTAAATAGACACTTTTAGAAAGAGGACATACAGAAGGCTGGGAGGCATATGACAACATGTCCAAAGTCACTAATCATGGAGATATGCCAATCAAAACAACTAAGAGATACCACCTCACATCTTTCAGAATGGCTGTCAACAAATCAACAAATGACAAGTGTTGGTGAGGATGTGGAGAAAAAGGAACTCTCAGGCACTGCTGGTGGGAAGGCAGACTGGTGCAGCCCCTGTGGAAGACAGTACAGTGGTACCTCGAGATACGAGTTCCCTAACATATGAGATTTTTGAGATACGAGCCGTCAAGCGAGCAATTTTTGCTTTGAAATACGAGCAACATTTAAGATAGGAGTAATCGCGAGGATCGGCCGGCTGCACACTACCCACCAGTTTACCTCAACTCGAGCATCTCATAGTTTCCCACGCCTCAGTCAGTGTGCTTGTTTACCTCGTTGTTGAAGCATCTTTTGTGCATTTATATACTTTATCACATTTCTTTTTATAACCATGGGTCTGAAGAAAGCGAGTGGAAAGGTCAGTGCTCAGAAGAGGATGATGTCTATTGAATTAAAGCGTGAAATCAGAAAAATATGAGCAAGATGTGAGAGTGGCTGAATTGGCGAGGCAATACAGGCTAAGTACTTCAACGATATGCACTGTGCTTAAACAGAAGGAGTCGATAAAGGGTATAACGCCAGCTAAGGGCGTTACAATAATTTCTAAGCTCCGTAGCTCTCTCCATGAAAATATGGAGAATCTACTAATGGTGTGGGTGATGGAGAAGCAGCTTAAAGGAGATACATTAACACAGGGCATCATATGTGAGAAGGCGCGAGTGATTTATGATGATGTGCTGGAGCACACCTCGCGCACTTCCATGGACCAAGCATCGAAAGATTCATTTAAAGCCAGTAGAGGCTGGTTTGATAACTTCAGGAAAAGGTCCAGCATTCACTCCATCGTCAGGCATGGTGAGGCAGCAAGTTTGGATGTGAAGGCAGCTGAGGATTACCTCAAAACTTTTTCCGAACTGATAGAAGCCAAAGGATATATCTCCCAGAAAGTCTTCAACTGTTACAAGACAGGACTTATATAATGGCAGAGGAGAAGGCGATGCCAGGCCACAAACCCATGAAGGAGAGGCTAACTCTTGCACTGTGTGCCAATGTGAATGGCGACTGCAAGATCAAGCCTCTGCTCATATACCATTCAGAAAACCCCAGAGTCTTTAAGTCACATAAGATTTTAAAAGATAAACTGCAAGTTATGTGGAGGGCAAACCCAAAGGCATGGGTCACCAAGCAGTTCTTTGTGGAGAGGGTAAACCTGGTTTTCGGCCCTTCTGTTAAGAAATATCTACAGGAAAACAACCTAACCATGCAAGCCCTCCTGGTCCTCGACAATGCTCCTGCTCACCCACGGAACCTCGAAGATGAACTCCTCGAAGAGTTCAAGTTTATAAAGGTTGTCTACCTACCTCCCAACACCACTCCTATCCTGCAGCCCATGGATCAGGAGGTGATTTCTAATTTTAAAAAGCTGTACATCAAGCACCTGTTCTGGCTGTGCTTTGAGGTGAGGGAGAACACAAACCTCACCCTTTGAGAGTTCTGGAAGAACTACTTTAACATCGCGATATGCCTCAGAATTATTGATCAGGCCTGGCTGGGTGTTACAACAAGGACTTTGACCTCTGCATGGAAGAAGCTGTATCCTGAGGCCGTAGCCGAAAGGACCTTCGAAGGATTCGAACCTGAGGTGCCAGTGGAGGAAGAGATAGTGTCTCTGGGAAAATCCATGGGCCTGGAGGTGGATGAGAGACACGTGAATGAGCTCGTCAAGGAGCACTCTCTGGAACCCACCACGAAGGCGTTACAAGAGTTGCAGTCTCAGCAATATGCAGAGGTTCTCCAAGAAATTGGTTTCAAGGAGGAGCCAGAGGTGGAGGAGATCTCTACAAGTGAGATAAAGGAGATCTTAGGAATGTGGGAGAGGGTGTCACGCTTCGTGGAAAAGAAACACCCCAAAAAAGTTGCTACTGGTCGTGCATCGGAGCTGTTCAATGAAACTTGTCTCACCCATTTCAGAAACATTCTGAAAGGGAGGAAGAGGCAAACCTCGTTAGACACTTTTTTTTTGAAATCGGCCCAAAATGCAAAGACTAGTAGCAATTAAGTTCAGTGAAGATTAGTTAATTTACATTCAGTTTAGGGATAAAGTGTAGCATTAAGAGTGTAATGAGTAGGTAAATACACTTTATAAAACCAGTTTATTCTTTTACATTCTCTTTTATTATGTTTTTATACAATATTTGTCATTTATAAATACATTTTTCTTATTCAAAAACACGTAACAAGAACAACTGGGGTGGCATTTTGGGGGCTGGAACGGATTAACCACATTTCAATGGATTTTAATGGGGAAATTTGCTTTGAGATACAAGCAACTTGATATACGAGCAAGGTTACAAAATGAATTAAACTCGTATCTCGAGGTACCACTGTATGGAGTTTCCTCAAAAGGTTAAAAATGGAACTCCCATTTGACCCAGTAATCCCATTTCTAGGACTATATCCCAAGAAACCAGAAACACCAATCAGAAAGGATATATGCACCCTATGTTCATACCAGCACAATATATAATAGCTAAGATTTGGAAACAACCTAAGTGCCCATAAACTGAGGAGTGAGTTAAAAACTGTGGTACATCTACCCAATGAAACTCTATGCCACTATAAAAAAGGAACTTTTACCATTTGCAACAGCATGTATGGACCTCGTGAGCATTATGCTAAGCGAAATAAGCCAGTTGGAGAAAGATAAATATCACATGATCTCACTCATATGTGGGATATAATAATAAACACATTTTGATAAACAAAAATAGATCTACAGACAAATGGCAGGGGAGGTGAGGAGTGTCATAGAACAACCAACAGACTTGTATGAATGCCTGTTAGCATAACCAATGGACAGACACACTGGGTCAGTGCAGACTTACCTGGTGTGTAAATGGCTCAGGGGAGGGTGTTAATTGGGGAACAAAGAAGATATATGTAAAACTTTAGACAATAAAACAACTGTAGTATATCTACACAATGGAATATTGTAAAAAGGAAGTAACTCTTACTATTTGAGACAGCATGGGTGGACCTAGAGGTCATTATGCTAATTGAAGTAAGTCAGAGAATGATAAATATTACATGATGTCACTCATTTGTGGAATATTATGAACAACATAAACTGATGAACCAAAACAGATCCATAGACAGAGAAGCATCAATCATATGCTGAAACCTCAGAGGGAAGGTAGGGGAGGGTGGGGGTAAGAGGGAAAGATCAAGCAAAACACATGTATGCAAGAATATAGGCATAACCAATGGACATAGACATCAGGGAGATGAGGGCATGAACAAGGGTGGGTGCTGGGCAATGTGGGGATAAGAACACATATGTAATACCTTAATCAATAAAGAAAGAAAAGAACTATGGTACATTTACACAATGGAATACTATGCAATACTAAAAATGAAAAAAAAAACTTATCATTCACAATAGCATGAATGGACCTGAAGAGTATTATGCTTAGCAAAATAAACCTGTCAGAGAAAGATAAGTATCACATGATCTTACTCATATGTGGAATCTAATGAACCAAATAAACTGATGATAAAACATAGACTGAAAGTTACAAAAGCATGAACAGACTGTTGAACATCAGCGGGTAGGGTGCAGAAGGTGGATGGGAAGAAATCAACCAATGAACTTATTTGTATATATGCATAACCTCTGGGCTCTTACAATGGGGTGGGGTGTCTGGGAGAGGTAAAATGGGAGCAGGATGGAAGAATTTAATGGTCAAAAAAGGAGGACCTATGTCATACTTTCAACAATAAAGATGTAAAAAAAAGATTGCACCACTGAATATAGAAAACTGCCAACCAGATGGAGGAAATAATTAATGATATCAAAGTTAGAAATCTAGAAATGATGTAGAGGGAAGAAGATAGATACCTGAGCATAATGAAAAATAATGAGCTCTATGAGAACTATTTCACTCCATTACAAAAAGTAATATTAGAATGATAGGCATTCTGGAAGAGGAGGAGAAGGAGCATAGAACTAAGTCTATGCAAACAAATATATGAAGAGAACTTTCTAAATTTATGGAAAGAATTAAATCATTGAATACAGGAAGCAAACAGAACACCTTGTTATCTTAATCCAAGGAGGCCCTCTCTAAGGCACTTGGTATTAAAACTGAAAAAAAGTAATGCAAAGGAAAAACCCTCAAAGTAGGCATGGAAAAGAAGGAAGTGAAATACAAAGAAAAACTCGTCAGAATTTCAACTGATATCTCAACAGAAACTCTACAAGATAGAAGGGAGTGAAACCAAATATTCAAATGTCTGAAAGAAAGAAATTACCAACCACAAATAATATATCCAGCAAAAGTATGCTCTAAATATGAAGTATAACCAAAGTTGTTCCCTGCTGAGAGATTGTATCACCAGAAAACTTCCATTGCAAGAAATATTCAAGTGAGTTATTTTATCTGAAACAAAGAACATAAGGTCCCAACACTATGAGTGAGATCACTAAAAACTTATATAAACAGAGAAAATTTGTGACAAGAAAAACATAAAAGGGAGGGGTTAAAGTCTAAACTGGCCAAGGGGGGTGAAGATTAGATACACTTAAAAGGTGAAAAAAACTACTGTATATATGCAACTTTATTTTCTATAAAACGGATGGTAACCACACACAAAAATTCCCAAGCCAGGACATATAGCTTAGAAAAATGAAGAATCAGAAAATCAGTATGGAATAACAGACAAAAATACAACAGACAGGATCACAAAGGAAAATAATCAATGGATGCACAGTGCTACCAAAAAATGATAAAATGGCTATAAGAAATACTCATACATCAATAATTACCCTAAATGTAAATGGTTTGAATTCACTAATAAACAGTCATAGAGTAGCAGAATGGATAAAAAAACAAAGCCCAACATATGTTGCCTACAAGAGAAACATCTAAGTTGAAAAGACAAAGACAGATTCAAAGTAAAAGGGTGGGAAATGATTCTTCAAGCAAATAACATCCACAGAAAAGCAGGTATAGTCATACTTATACCTGAAAAAATAGATTTATAGATAACAAAGATTAACACCTGACAAAGATGGTCAATTTATTTTATTTTTATGCTAGAGGCCCAGTGCATGAAATTTGGGTAGAGTTCCTAGACCTGGCCAGTGATCAGGGCTGATCAAGTCCTTCTGGTGCTGGCCAGGGCCTCCCTTCCCCAGCTACCAGCTGTTGGCTGGGGCCTTCCTTTATTCCCCACCGCCCCCTGGTGGTCAGTGCACATCATAGCGAGCAATAGAACTCTCAGTCTCCCAGTTGAACTCCCACAGGGACACATTGCATATTAGCTATACATATAAATGATTTCAGAGGGGAAGGCAGGGAGGAGAGAGAGAGAAAGAGAGGGGGGGGAAAGAGAGAGAGAGAGAGCGAGAGAGAGAGAGAGAGAGAGAGAGAGAAAGAGAAATCAATGATGCGAGAGAATAATTAATCGGCTGCTTCCTACATACCCCACACTGGGGACTGATCATGCAACCTGGGCTTGTACCCTGACCAGGCATTGAACCGTGACCTTCTGGTACACAGATCAATGCTGACACTCACCAGCTGTGCAAGATCAACACTTTATAATGCTAAAGGGACACTACATCAGAAAAACATAACACTTCTTAATATATATGCAATCTACCAATGAGCAATGAAATATAGAAAACAACTACTCAAAGAACTAAAGGGAGACACTAGTTCAAAACACAATAATAGTAGAGGTACTTAATATTCCATTGACAACTCAAGACATATCAACAAAACAGAAAATCAATAAAGAAATATTGACATTAAATGAAACACTAGAACAAATGGACATAACTGACATTTACAGAAACATTCATCCCAGAACATCAGATTATACATTCTTCTCCAGGGCCCATGGAACATTCTCAAGGCTAGACCATATGTTGGGTCACAAAACTAGAATCAGCAAATTCTAGAAGATTGAAATTATACCATACATATTCTGCTACACTGATGCCTTGACATTAGAAATTAATTGCAAAATGGAAGTAAAGAAATCCACAAATATGTGGATTTAAACAATATACTACTAAAAATGAATGAGTTAAAGAAGGAATGAAATATGAGATCAAAAGTTTTGTAGAGACAAATGAGAATGAGAATGTAACATATCAAAACTTCTGGGATGCAGCAAATGCAGTAATAAGAGGGAAGTTTATATCATCAAAGGCCTATATCAAAAAATAAAAGAAATTCTAAGTAAACAAGCTAACATTACATATTAAAGTACTAGAAAAAGAACAAAAGCAACCCAAATTCAGCAGGAGAAAGAAAACAATAAAAATTAGAGTAGAATTAAATGAAATAGATAACAAAAAGATTATACAAAAAATAAATACAACAAAGATCTGGTTCTTTATAAAGAGTAATAAAATGGACAAACCTCTGGATAGACTCACTAAGGAAAAAATTAAAAAGACTAATATAAACAAAATCAGAAATGAGAGAAAAGTCACCACATATATTACATATATACAAAGATCATGCTAGAATATTATGAAAGACTATATGCCACCAAACTCTATAAGCTAGAAGAAATGGGTAAGTTCCTAGAAATATGTTTCCTAGACTAAATTATGAAGAATTAGGAAATCTAAATAGCCAGATCAGCAGTGAGGAAATGGAAACAATCATAAAAAAACTTCTCTGGAGAAATCAAGATGGTGGCATAAGTGAACACCCAAACTGCTGCCTCACACAACAATTTCAAAATTACAACTAAAATACAGAATGGACACCATCCAGAACCACAGGAAAGCTGGATGAATAAAAATTCTACAACTAGAAGTAAAGAGAGGGACTCACATAGACTTAGAGGAGCTGTAAAAAGCTGAGCGGGAGGAAAACAGAACCTCCCAACAGCACTGAAATCCAGGTCTGACTGCACTGAACCCCAGTTTTGGGTGAGACCCTGGATACCCAAACTCATATGGATCCCTAGAGCACACAGAAACTCAGGGGAGTTGGAAAGGCAGAGGTCTGAATGCATGTGTGTGTGCCCACAGAAAGGGCTGCAGTGATTATGCAGAGGCACTGAGACCCAAGTACTGCCATGTAGGGCAGGGCTGATGGGAAGCAAAGGCTATCTGCTCAACCCTGAGACTCCACCACATCCAAGCCCAGCACAGAGGCTGTTGCAGTCTTGCAAGTCTTAAGGCTGAGTCCAGCACAGAAGTTCTCCAGGCACAGACACAGCTGATCCCCACAACCAGTTGGCTTGGAGGTCAATTCCCCTCAGTGATACCAACAACAATCAAGAATTAACTACAAGACTGTACACACAGTCCACAAAGGGGTGCACCAAGAGTGTCCAACTCAGGTAACTGGGGAGGCAGAGCTACTGGACCATATAGGACACCTAGCACACAAAGCTACTCTACCAACTCGGGGAAGCAGCAAAATATGCGGAGACAAAGGAACAAATCAGAAACTAAAGAAATGGAGTAAAACAAATGACTGAATATAGAATTCAAAACCATGGTTATAAGATTTTTAAAAAATTTCTTAGAAAAAAAAATGGATAAATTTATTAAGATCCAAGAGGAGTTGAAAAAGGACCCACTAGAAATTAAACACACTGAGTGAAATAAAAAAAATATATTATACATACCTAAGAGCAGACTAGAGGAATGCAAGAATCAAGTCAAAAATTTAAAATATAAAGAAAAAGCAAAAAAAAAAAAAAAAAAAAAAAAAAAAAAAAAAAAAAAAAAAAAAAAAAAAAAAAAAAAAAAAAAAAAAAAAAAAAAAAAAAAAAAAAAAAAAAAAAAAAAAAAAAAAAAAAAAAAAAAAAAAAAAAAAAAGAAGAATCCAAAAATGTGAAGATAGTGTAAGGAGCCTCTGGGACTACTACTTCAAGCATACCAACATCAGAATTATGGGGGTGCCAGAAGAAGAGAGAGAACAAGATATGTACTGAAAACCTATTTGAAGTAATAATGACCAAAAACTTCTCCTACTTGGGGAAAGAAATAGACTTACAAGTTGAAGAAGTGCAGAGAACCCCAAACAAAAGGAATCCAAAGAGGACCACACCAAGACACATCATAATTAAAATACTAAGGGCAAAAGACAAAGAGAGAATATTAAAAGCAACAAGAGAAAAACAGTAAATTACCTACAAGGGAGCACCCATTTGATTGTCAGTTGATTTCTCAACAGAAACTATGCAGGCCAGATGGGAGTGGCAAGAAATATTCAAGAGGAATAGCAAGAACCTACAACCAAGATTACTCTACACAGCTAAGCTATCATTCGTAATTTAAGGGCAGATAAAGAGCTTCACAGATAAGAAAAAACTAAAGGAGGTCGTCAGCACCAAACCAGTATTATATGAATTGCTGAAAGTTACTCTTTTTTTTAATTTAATTTAATTTAATTATTTTATTTATTTTTATTTTTTCCCTATTGCTCTTCCCTGACCTTCCCCTTCGCCCCAGTACATTCCCTCAGCTGTTCCCCCCACACACACCAATGCCTTGTATCTATTGGCTATACTTACATACATGCATACAAATCTGAAAGGTATTCTTTAAGAAGAGGAAGAAGAAGAAAACGATAAAAGTAAAAGTTATGAACAACAAATACATGTCTATCAACAGTGAATCTAAAAACCAAGTTAATTGAAAATTTGATGAACAGAATAAACTGGTGAATATAATTGAATTAGGGGCATAGAAAGGGAGTAAACAAGGGGGGTGCAAGGAGAAACTGGACAAAAATAGAAC
>PVJN01064060.1:0-10597 GCA_004026805.1 Lasiurus borealis
CTGGGAGATGGTGCCCCTGGCCCATCAGGGGGAACGATGCCCCTCACACGGGTGCCTCCACAGGACACACGTTTACTTCCTCCCGGCTGGCTCTGCATGTCCGAGGGCTGAGGGGGCAACTGGGCCAGAGCCGCGCTCCCCACGGAGCTCCAGGGGAGGCCCACTTCCTGGCCCAGGGCCCGCCCTCCAGCTCTCAGAGCAGCACCTCCCCTCTCTGGCTGCCTCTGCCTCCCACGGCCCCCCTCCTTCGCTCTGGTCTCCCACTTACAGTGACAGTGGGGACTGCGTGGAGGGCCCACCCGTAACCAGGGTCATCTCCCACCTCAGCATCCCTCCCGAGCCCTCTGCAGAGGCAGCCACACAGGGAGGGAAGGCGCACAGGTCCCAGGCACCAGAGGACGGAGACCTTGGGGGATCGTTCGGCCTCCCTCACCAGCCTGGGGGGCGGCATGTGACTCGGGAGTGTGACCGCGGCCCTCAACCCCTCCCAGCTGTGCCCTGGGCTGACTGCGGGGCTGCACCGAGCCCAAGGCCCCCACGGCAGACGCTGCGGGCGAGGCCGTGGCCCTCTGCCTGTAGATCCCCCGGCAGGGTGGGTGCCCGGCCAGGAGCCCCATCCTGCTGGTCAGATAAATGAATGAACGTGGGGCTGCTGAGCGCAGCCCAGGCAGGGCCTGCAGGAGGCAGGGCCACGGGCAGAGTTTGAAGCCTGACACCCCGCGGGACAGGAGGCCGTGCCCGGGGGTCTGTGCAGAAGCCCCAGGAGCCCACGCCCCTCAATCAGGGCCTCAGGGGACAGGCCGCTCCACGCGGGGAGCCAGCGGACAGCCACCACCAGCCCCGCGGCCCTCCGAGGGGGGAAGCATCGGATCTCGCTGGTTGCGCGCCCAGCACCTCCAGCCTGGGAGGGGAGCTCTGGACAAGGCGTTTCCAGTTTGGCTAAGTCACCATGGCACACACCCGCACAGCATCCCCATTGCCTTCGCTGTCCTTCGTGTCTCCATGTCCACTTCCATACACGGTGAATGGCGAGTGTGTCTCCCAGGCCTTCACAGACTCGGGGAGCAGGGGGGGCTCAGCCACGCTACAGAGGAGGGAACGGGGGCCCAGGGCGGGGATCGGTGTGTCCAGGTCACATGCCAGGTGACATCCGTGCAGCCGGCTCCTGCATCGGTGCTCTGGCTGCTGCCCATCATCACACCCTCTGTCCACGCCCATTCTGGCTGCCCCTCTGAGCTCAGACACGGGGCGTCCTGTGGCTGTGTGGACCGCGGGAGGGATGGTGGCGGCAGTGGCATATGTTGTGCCTCATGGTTCATTTCCCTCCACGCCCTGCCTGGACTCCCCGCTTCTGTTAAGTGGACAGCAAACTGGAGCTGTGCCAGCCCCTTCCGAGGCGGTGCCATTCTGGAGAGGTGCCGCGGGTGTTTGAAAAGACACGGCAGGTCAGGAACTTTTCATAAAAAAAACACAAAAAACACCAGTGGAGAAAAGTAATGGCATCAGAACTCCCGTCCCACATTCGGGCTGGGCACCAGGCGAGCTTCTCGCCAAACCTGGACGTGCTCCAAGCAGGCCAGGACCTCTGGCACCGGGCTGACTGAGAGCCTCCTGGCGCCCGGCCTGGCCTGGCCGAGGGCGGGGACCGGGGCCACCGGCTGCAGGCAGGGCCTCCGCGGCCGTGTGTCTGACGTAAGACCTGTGGTGACGGGGAGAGAGGCTCCCAGTGTGAGCTCCGGCCACGAGCTGACGGCTGTCACACTTTCCCTGTCTCTGTTTCTGTAAGGTGCCTGCCACCGCTCTGGGGGCCCAGGCCGGGTGCAAGCACAGAAGAAGGAGCAGGTGTGTGGGAACCCCTTCCACGTCCCGCGTGGCTCAGGGTTCGGGTTCTGGAGGAGGCCGCACACCAATGGAAAGTCTAGGAAAGCATTCATTTGGGAAATGGGGGCCAGGCGGAAGCCCGAGAGAGGACTTTGCTTCGCTCTGGCCTGGCCGTCCCTCTGATTCAGGTTGGGGATGCACCCATGGCCCTGAGGCAGGCCGTTCCAGTCACAGGCAGACTGTCTTATCGGTAAGGATGATTTGGTGCGGAAGTTGCTTCAGCGACCACTGTCTCCATTCAATAGGGGAGGGGCTGGCTCTGGCCTTTCAGAGCTTCAAGGTTGGCCAGCTTCCGGGTTCCTTGTTCGCACTTTCTATCAGTGAGACCATGATGGGTTTCGGGCACAGGTGGGAAAAAGGGGTCCATCCACCCTTGCTTCTCTCTACTCCAGCCTCAGGTGTGGCCTCACACTGGCTTCTCTTGTGCTAACAAAACAACATGTTCCCTCTCCCCCCTCTCCCCAGCACCTGCCCCCCCCCCCGCCCCCAGCAGGACCGTTGTTGGGAGGAGAGAGAAAGGTGACTCTGTACACCTCTCCCCCCGCCAGGCCATGCCCAGCACATCTGTACAGGACGATTAGTGAAGCAGGTGATGAGAGGCCGGGGAGGGGGCCAGAAGAGAGGTCACTTTGGCACCGGAGGGTGAATGAGGACACCCTCTGAGAACAGCCACCATCCCAGATCCAGTAACCATCCCATCTGATAAAAGGGCGATATGCAAATCGATTGAACAGTGGAACCACTGGGACCCTGCGGCCTTTTGCCACAGCCGGCCCCACCCCGAGCAGGCACCCCCACTCTTATGGGGGCGGGGCAGCTGGCAAACCACCCCAAGCCCCTCCCACAGCTGGCCTACCCCTGATAGCCCCCATCGGGGCAGGTTGGCTGGCCCATCAGTGCCTGAATTCATGCACTGGGCCTCTCATAAGCACAATAACAGCTGTTGTTGTGTCTGGGGTGTGCGTTAGGTTCTGAAATGGTTGAATTTATCCGTAGAGGCTGGTTTCACAGCATTAAACTGGGAGACCTGCCAGGAACGCCGCTCCCTCAGAGACCTGAAGGCAGAGGCTGGGGACAGGGAGCCCAGAGCAAGAGGGACCAGGGGGACGGAAGCAGGAAACCATGCCATGCAAAGACAGACCCTTCTCGGGCCCCTCCCACAACCCCCTTCTCCCCACTTCCCCCACTTCTCCAGTTTTATGAGCTCTGTGCCACGAGGCAAAGGAGCTCATAAAACTGGAGTCAACCAGAACAGGGGGTGCTAAGCAGTATTTTAAAGAGGTGGAGACAGACCACGGACACACGGAGCAAACGCTCACCTTCCTGGATGGAGGGCAGACGATCCGGTGAGACAGACACAATCAGAATGAGTGGAAACCTCTCATTTCATAGTCCCATCAGCCAGCTGTGTGCGTGAACCCAAGGACACACTCACTGGTTCTAGAGCAGTGTTCTCAACCTTCCTAAGGCCGAGATCCTTGCATACAGTTCCTCATGTGGTGGTGACCCCCAACCATGAAATGTTGCTACTGTTATGCATCGTGATGTAAATATCTGCATTTTCCAATGGTCTTAGGCGACCCCTGTGAAAGGGTCGTTCGACCCCCAAAGGGATCTCGACCCACAGGTTGAGAACCACTGTTCTAGAGAGCGGCAGGGAGAAAGAAACAAGCACTGATGTGAGAGAGCACAGGACCTGGTGCCTTCCAGTCATGCCCTCACCGGGAATCGAACCCGCGACCTTCCAGGGTACAGGACGAGGTCCAACCAACAGAGCCACCTGGGCAGGGCCCAGCTCACCAGTTTTGCCGCCCAGAGGGGCCTGCAGCCACGTCAGAGCAGAGAG
The DNA here is from genome assembly GCA_004026805.1 of Lasiurus borealis. Lineage (NCBI taxonomy): Eukaryota > Metazoa > Chordata > Mammalia > Chiroptera > Vespertilionidae > Lasiurus > Lasiurus borealis. The sequence continues at coordinate 3,728 of PVJN01064060.1, forward strand.
CGCCTTTTCGCTCGGGATAAACCAAAGCCCAAGAGGTGGCCTCCTCGTTTAAAAAGCAACAACAGAAAACGCCAGCCCACTCGTCTCCTAAAGAAAGGTTTCTATTTCTGGTTCATTCCCTCCTGCAGGCGGCACGGGGAGGGGGGTACACTCTGCCACCCATCACTGTTTATGGCGACTCAGGGTCCCGGAGGAAACCAAGGCCCCAAGGAGCTGATGAGCTAGCGAGCATCAGAACGCAAACTCCACTTCACAACACAAAAACAGCCCTGGCCGGCGTGACTCTGTGGACAGAGCGTCAGTCTGCGGACTGAAGGGTCCCAGGTTCAATTCCGATAAAGGGCATGTATCCTGGTTGCGGGCACATCCCCAGCAGGGGTTGTGCAGGAGGCAGCTGATCCCTGTTTCTCTCTGATGGATGTTTCTCACTCTCTGCCCCTCTCCCTTCCTCTCTGCAAAGAAATCAATAATATATATATATATATATATATATATATATCTTTAAAAAATGCAAAAACAGCAACAACAAAACCCACCGAAAAACAAATTAAGGCTTAAGGGGCCCCTCGGTTCCGGCCCCAGAATGTCTCCGGGATGAGGTGGAGCCGGCGGGCCGGAGTTTAAGTAGATGCTGCCCTTTGGGAGGATGGAGCTGCGGGGGATGGGGGAAGGCCCGTGCCCTGGGGACACAGGTGCGGCTGGACTTGGCCATGAAACTGACAGCTCGGCTCCCCCCTGTCCTGCCCCGCGTCCTGCTTGTGACTGTCAGCCGCTCTCCATCCATCAGGCAGAGCCCGTAGGATGCCCGCACGCCCGCCGGTAGAGAAAGAGTTTGGTTTGAGGATCAGACAGCCTGGCGTTCACTGACCTGCTTGCTCCGTGACCTCGGCCAGGGGAGGGCGAACCTCTGGGTGCTGAGCCCCCCTCTCCGAAGGGAGGGTGAGGAGGCACGCAGTTCAGACCCCGTGGGAACCTACCTCGTCAGGCCCCGCCTCTCTCTCCTCTTCTGGGCTTTGGTGTGGTGCTCGCTCTCTGCAAAGAGCCAGCCTTCGCATCGGAGAGGGCCACGGCCGGCCTGCGGGGACGACCCACGCACAGCTCACAGCTTCCAGGAGGAGCCACGGGAAACCACAGCCCCAGGAGCCGGAGAGGTGACGCAGGGGCCGCCCCGAGCACGCGTGCGCAGGACGCTCCTTCCGCAAGGAGGCTGAGCTCCAGGTGCCAATGGAGCGCCCCACCCACCTGGGCAGGTGCAGGCACCTGACGAGCAGACCATCCGGGAAACGGAGTCAGAGTCCGGCCCGCAGGGCGCAGGCCGCAGGCCGCAAGCCTCCTGGCTGCAAGCTTCTCCGGTCGCCCGCTCTCCGCACCCAGGCCTCTGCCTTGTGCTGAACTCGTTCATTTCGAAATCGCTTCCCGCCAGCTGGCAGGAGGGGCCCCGAGGACGTGCCCCGTTGCCCTTGGCGTGAGCTGTTTTGAACCAGGAAACAACTTGATGAAAGGACTTTGTGTGAGTATTCACCGGCCCTTCCTGCCCCTCCCCCCAGCCTCCCTACACACACAGAAGGGGGTGCAAGGTGATCCCCTGCAGTGAGTGTTCACGCGCCCTTCCTGCCCCCCCCCAACACACACACACACACACACACACAGGAGGGGGTGCAAGGTTATCACCTGCTGTGAGTATTCACCGGCCCTTCCAGCCCACCCCCATCACACACACACACACACACACACACACACACACACACGCACACAGGAGGGGGTGCAAGATGATTCCCTGCAGTGAGTGTTCACCAGCCCTTCCTGCCCTCCACCCCCCAACACACACAAAGGGGGTGCAAGGTGATCCCCCACAGTGAGTGTTCACGGGCCCTGCACACAAGGCCTGCTTCCCAGGTGTTCTTACTCTGTACAACCACCTCACCAGGTGGACCCCGCCTTGTGTGATAGACGAGGAGCTGGAAGCTCCAAGAGGTCAAGCAGGGAGTTCAAGGTCAGGCAGCGGGGAAGGGCTCAGGCCAAGCGTCAGGTGCCGGGCTGTTTCACCTCAAGCTCCACAGTTTGCAAGCCCTCCGAGTTGCATTTGGGTCGGGGAACCAGGTCCAGGAGACGGGAAGGCAGGGAGCCTCCGGAACTGTCCCGGTCACCAGAGCCCCCAGACCGTCAGGCTCAGGAGTCGGGGGGACTCGCCCTGGAGAGGCCAAGCTCACCCTGGGCCAACAGATGGGAGCCCGTCAGACCATCCGCACTGCCTCCCACCCCCTCCGAGCTGGCTGAAGCCTGCTCCAGCTCTGAGAACAATCTGGAGGAGCTGAGGCTCCTGGAGGGACTGATGAACTGCTGCCAACCGCTGCTCTAGTCCAGCTCCCTGCCCTGACTGAGGAAGGGGCTGGCCACAGGTTAGAAGGCCGTTGAGGCGAAAGCCCAACCTTGTGCCTCCACAGCATCCCAAACCTCTGGACCCTCACTGCCCACCAGCAGCCAATGGCCTCCAGCCTCTCCTACCGAAGTAACGGCACACATTTAAGAACACCCAGGGGACAGGATGGGCGGGGGGTGGGGGAGTGGGGGGGTGGGCAATGGGGGAGGAAAGGGACCATATGTGGTACTTTCAGCAATAAAGAATTATTTTAAAAATAAAAAACAAAAATAAAAAAGTAATTATTTTTAAAAATATTAAAAACTGTGATCAACAAAATTTAGGATGTGGTATTTCCTCTCCTCTGCCTCGAAGGAAAGGATTATCCGGAAACAGGAGACTAGGGATGCCTAGTGCACACCTCTCATTCTGTTCTTCACTCGCAGAGACTTCGAAGCAGCTACAGAGCGTTCTTTCACGCCTACCTTCCCTTCTGCGACACTGGTCCCGGCATAAACACATTCTTCGGAGCCTGGAGCTGACAGGCATGGGGTGCTTGTCACCCCATTTAATAGTCTCCCCAGAAAGTAAAATGTTGAAAAGGCAGTTGTGACTTGGAGCAAAAACCGACCTAGTTGTGATTAAGCATCATGTGTTTTAAAGGCTCCCCCTCCCCCCGATAAGCCAACGGCGTGTGTGTGTGTGTGTGGGGGGGGGAGTGATGCTTTAAACAGAGCAAGTCGCATTGTTCTTCAGCTGCAGACAGCAGCCATTCTGCACCTCCTGTTTAAACTGTATTGAGTAAAAGAACAGGTATTGGTGTTTGATTTGACCCTCAATGATTTTTGTGGTTATATTTTTTAAAGTGGTCATCTTTAAAAAGTGTTTTTTAACCTTTCTAAGAGTGCTGTTACTGCCTGGCCGGCATGGTTCAGTGGTTGAACGTTGACCCATGAACCAGGAGGTCACAGTTCGATTCCCAGTCAGGGCACATGCCCGGGTTTCGGGCTCCATCCCAGTGTGGGCCGTGCAGGAGGCAGCCGATCCATGATCTTCTCTCCTCATTGATGTTTCCATCATGTTCTCCCTCTCCTTCCCTCTTTGAAATCAATAAAAATGTATATATCTAAAAGAAGGCAGTTAATGATACTTTCCAAGTACCCTAAGGGAGGGATGTTGGAATGTGTTGCATCTACTGTGTGCCAGGCACGTTACGTCCGAGAGCTGATTTAATCTTTAAAGAGCATTATGAGGCAGGTTGGAATATGCCTACCTTATCCCAGGCGAGGACATCGAGGCTCAGAGATGAAGCATTGTGGGTCTGAGGTGCATGTCCGCTGGCATTCACCCGGGCTGTTTGCTTTCCCAATCTGCCCAGTAACAGCACGGTGACCAGTCTGCCCAGTAACAGCACGGTGACGGAGCCGGCCACACTGCCCGCCCTAACCCTGCCTGCTGCTTGCTAGCTATGGGGCGAGGGGTGGTCAGCTAAATTATATCCTGTCTACAAGGATAGTGCCCCCGCTGACGTATAGATCACAGGACAGGGGACTTCATGGTGAACCAGGTTTGGGATTATCAAATTATGACAAGAGTCTATCATTCTTCTACAAGATATGCTAAATCTTTTTTTAAAAACATATTTTATTGATTTTTTACAGAAAGGAAGGGAAAGGGATAGTTAGAATCACCGATGAGAGAGAAACATCGATCAACTGCCTCCTGTACACTCCCCATTGGGTACGTGCCTGCAACCAAGTTACATGCCCTTGACTAGAATCGAACCTAGGACCCTTGAGTCCACAGGCCAAGGCTCTATCCACTGAGCCAAACCAGTTAGGGCTAAATCTGCATTTCTTACCAGGTACAGGCTTCCTATGGTTAATTCATGACCCTTAAGGACTAGAGGACGAATAGAAATGAGACACTCATAGAATCCAAATAGAAGGGGGAAGGGGGAGACATGGCTTCTTGGCGTGTTGAGAGGAGCCACCATCACGTCAGAGCAGTCCCAGGTAAGATCCCCAGATTTCAGCATCTCTGGCCTCCAAGCCCGGGGCCCCACACAATCGACACTTTAAGCAACGCACCTGCTGTGTAAGTAAGTACCTTATCGGCTGGACCAGGTTCCAAAGTTGAGTTTATACATTTGACCACTGAGAAATGCAAAGACTCGCCCATATTACCAAAAGGTTCAGTTTAGTAGTTTCAAGAGCTGTTGACTTTCCACCTCAAGACCGTGGCTGGTCATTACAGTAAAGGATTTGTGGGCGCATTTCCTTGGAACATTTTCTCACTTACATTTGCAAATACTGGTAGAAGGTTCACTCACCAATCCCCAGGAGAATCTACTTACTGACACTGAATTCACTGGCCTAGCTCACGTTAACGAATCTGGGGTAAAAAGATAGGAAAAACATTTTTCAGAATTAGCATCTCTCTAATGAAGGTTGTTTTATAAGCAAAATACAGTGACATTAACAGTGAAACTTCAAAACACAAGAAGGAGCAGGGCAAGGTGGGGTCAGTGGCATTGTTCCCAAGCCCCTGGAATCACCGTGAAAAACAAGCAGATTTACTAGGAAAATACAAAAATGACTTCAGAGAAAGCGATGGATACGGAAGAAAGGCCAGGATGATCCAACATGTCCACGATAGAAGCCAACCCCTCAAAACACAGAAGAAAAGTAAGATAGTGCAGAAGAACAAATACATAAGCCACCATTATAGAAAATTTTCCCCAAAACGAAAAGAACGACTTGAATCTGTACAATGTTCTTGGGACACAATGTTTTGGGGACACATGGCCAGAAGAATCAACTCCAAGGGCACACCGTCTATTAAAACTGTTAGCCCGAACAGAACAGAAATCCTCTGGCATAAGGTCAAATGGCCAAGTAGCGGATATGGCACTCGAACGTTACAGAATTCTGTGAAGCTGAGACACAGTGGAGTAAATGGAGCAACAGACACCCGAGAAAGAAAATGTGAGCCAGCGATTCTTTTAGCCGAAGGGCCCTTTTTGCTACCCACCCAACTTGCTACCAGGTTTCTTTGAAGGATTTTGCACGTTCCAAGTTCTTGTTCCCCTTTTCCCACCATGAATGTTGCATGAGAGAGGACCTTTGCTTTGTTCGCTGCTCGCTCTGCAGCACAGAAGGGTCAAAGGTCTCATGAACCGAAGAATGTGCACAAGGAAATCAACCAGCATCCACACTCGACGAGTCGATGTTGAGCTTTGAGGGAAGGAGTGATGGCATCTGACTATGCCTTGAAGTGGGATATCAGGGGTCGAAGGTCTCATGAACCAAAGAATGGGTCTGAGTTGGGGCTGCTATAACAGAACACAGCAGACGGGTGGCGGAAACAACAGGTGTTTATTTCTCACAGCTCCGGAGGCTGGGAAGCTGGAGATCGAGGTGTCGGCAGATGGGGTGTTTGGTGAACCTACCTCCTTGTGTGGAGACAAACGTCCTTCTTCTCACGGTGTCTTCATGCGGCTTTTCCTGGGTGCGTTTGTGTGCAGGGGTCTTTCTCTTGCCTCCTCTACTTACGAGAGCGCCGATACCATCCTGGGAACCTACCCTCAGTCCTCATCTAACCCTTGCCACCTCCCCAAAACCCCACCTCCGGTGCACACACGGGCACTCAGAGCAGCAACACGTGACTATGGGGTGCAGCGCACACAAAAGCTCTCCTCTTCCTGCGCCTGAAACGAGGCAACTGGCTGAGCTCGGAGGCTCCCCCCACCCTCCCTGCGCTGATGTCCCGATGCTCCGTCCCTGAAAGGTCTGTCTAGTAAGAGCCCCAACTGCCAACCGCTGGGTGGGGCCATGGGTTAAAACAATAGGCACACAAGACTGTCAGCTGGGGGCCCAGTGCCTGTGGGGGAGACTGGGACAGACAGAAGTGGGGTTTTTCTCCCACAACTTTCTTACCCCATTTTTTTTTTATATATTTTATTGACTTTTTACAGAGAGGAAGGGAGATAGAAAGTCAGAACATCGATGAGAGAGAGACATCTATCAGCTGCCTTCTGCCCGCCCCACACTGGAGATGTTCCCGCAAGCAAGGTACATGCCCCCAACCAGAATCGAACCTGGGACCTTTCAGTTCGCAAGCCTATGCTCTATCCACTGAGCCAAACCGGTCTCGGCCGTTACCCCATTCTTAACCCACGGGGGGTCATTTCTCTCTGGGATGGAGCTATGGACTGAAGTCAGGCATACGCGAGAGGAGCAGTATTTCACACGGAATGGCTTCCATTAATTGGGGGGCATCCCTTTGTGATTGATTTCTTCTTTCTTTAGAGGGAACACAGAAGGAGAGACAGAAACATCAGAGAGAAACTTCAACAACTGCCTCCTGCATGCCCCCTACTGGAGTTGAGCACACAACCTGGGCATGTGCCCTGACCGGGGATCGAACCTCTTGGTACACAGGACAGATGCTCAATCAACTGAGCCACACTGGCCAGGCAGGAGGCATCCCTTTGTCATACCAGTGTGTGT
>PVJN01064061.1:0-10597 GCA_004026805.1 Lasiurus borealis
TGGGAGCGGGGGCGCGGGCTGAGGGAGCGAGAGGCCCCGGGGAGCCGTGGGCCCGGGGACGCGGCGGCGGGGGACGCGGGTGGCCGGGGGGCGTGTCCCGCGCCGTCAGTGACGGACAGACGGGCCGCCCCGGGGAGGGTGAGGAGGGGTGTCGTCGCGGTGACGGGGGGCGGGACGGCGGGCGGGGAGCGGGCGGGGAGGACACACATTGTCAGGTCACCCGGCCGTCGGGGCGCGCGGTTCCTGACGCCCCGGTCCTCCCGGCGCGGCGCTCGGTGAGTGACGGGCGGAGACGGGTTCGGCCGCTGAGGTGAGTGTGCAGGTGGCGAACTTTCCTTTAAAAAAAAAAAATCCTGTTTCTCACCGGGGACGGGGGCTTCGGAACGGCGTTCTTCGTTTTGACGCCGTGCATCGAATAGAAGATTTAACAAAATTTATATGTTTAATAACATTTATACGTAATAAAATTTAAATATAGTGCTGATGACGCCATGCATCGAATGTAAAAATTTAACAAAATTTATATATTTAATAACATTTGTACTTAATAAGATTTAAATATAGTGCTGATGACGCCCTGCATCGAATAGAAACTTTAGCCGAGACCGATGTGGCTCAGTGGGTAGCGCGTCGGCCTGCGGACTGAGAGGTTCCGGGTTCGATTCCGGTCAAGGGCATGGACCTGCGTGGCGGGCGCATCCCCAGCAGGGGGCGTGCAGGAGGCGGCTGATTGACGTCTCTCTCTCTCATCGATGTTTCTCTCTCATCGATGTTTCAAGCTTTCTATCCCTCTCCCTTCCTCTCTGTAAAAAAATAAAATATATTAAAAATATATAAAATTTAATAAAATTTATATATTTAATACAATTTAAATATAGTGCTAAATGACGCCGCGGGATGTTTTGAGCCACTCACTCTGCTGGGGGGAAACAGGAGGTTTTCGTTATTTCAGGCCGAAGTCACGCCCCCTCACGGTCAAACGTGTGGGATTCAGCCGCCGCTGGGTTGGATGGCACCAGGTGTCACCGGATATCTATCCACCTTGTCCTCCCAGAGCAGCGGTTCTCAACCTTCCTCAGGCCGCGGCCCTTTAAGGCAGCTCCTCATGGGGTGGTGACCCCCAACCATACAATTATTTCCGTGGCTACTTTATAACTGTCATTTTGCTACTGTGATGAACTGTAATGTAAGTATCTGATAGGCAGGATGTATTTTCGTCGTTACAAATTGAACATCATTAAAGCATAGGGATTAATCACAAAAGACAATATGTAATTGTATAGTGTGAAATATTTATTTCTCGTTACAATAAATGAAATTTTTGTCTTGAATCGTGGCATAGCATGGGCAATAGTCTTCCTATAACAACAGTAAACGACATGGCTACACGGAGGAGCGGTGTGCTGGTGCCTAAGACCATGGGAAATAGGTGTTTTCCGCTGGTCTTAGGCGACCCCTGTGAAAGGGTCATTCCACCCCCAAAAGGGTCTCGACCCACAGGTTGAGAACCGCTGTTCTAAAGGCGCCTTCTTTGTGATCTAACACCTGTTTTTTTTTCCCCCTAGGAGAAATCATTATATATTCTAAAAACATTTCTCCCCTTCTCTGTGGACTTAACATAAAATTAGCTCTGTGTGTGTGTGTGTATTTGGATGTATTGTCTAAGTATCCGTCCCGTACACCCGTGTCGCTTCCAGAAAACGTGGGGAGTGACACCATGAGCTGCGGAAAAGACTTTGTGGAGACGTTAAAAAAAATCGGTTATCCCAAAGCGGAGGCCCTCAACGGGGAGGACTTTGACTGGCTGTTTGAGACGGCGGAGGGTGCGTCGTTCCTGAGGTGGTTTTGCGGGACGGTGAGCGAGCAGAACGTGCTGTCCCGAGAAGAACTGGAAGCTTTCGGCGCCCTGCAGAAGTCCGGCCGGCCCCTTCTGGAGGGAGCGGCGTTGGAGGAAGCTCTCAGAACCTGCAGAACCTCCGACGTGGAGGTTCCGACCCCGGACGATGACGCAGACCTAGAGAAATTAGAAGAGGAGGTCCGAGCTCTGCAGAAAGTGAAGAACCTGAGAATTCAGCGACGGAACAAGGGCCAGGTGATGGCCTCGGTCACCAGGCACAAGTCCCTGAGGTTAAATGCTAAAGAAGCAGCCGCCGCCAAAAAGCTGAAGCAGAGCCAAGGGATGCTCAATGCCGTGACCACTAAGATTAGGAATGAACTTCAGGCTCTCGCGGACGGAGTCGCCAAATTGATGGTGTTCTTCAGGCCCCCGAGTCTGGGTCAGGGGACAAATCCTCCGGTGTTTTTATCTCAGATTCCCTTGGAAAAATACCTTGGCCAGGAAGAGCAATGCACAGCAGCACTGACCTTATATACCAAAAAACAGTTCTTTCAGGGCATACAAGAAGTATTTGAAAGTTCAAATGAAGAAAACTTTCAGCTTTTTGATATGCAAGCTCCATCTACTTATGATGACCAGGAAACCCCGGAGGAGAGACGGCTGGAGATGGCGAGGTTGCAGCTAGCATACATTTGTGCCCAGCACCAGTTAATTCACTTGAAAGCACGTAACTCGAGCATGAAATCAAGTATAAAATGGGCAGAGGAGAATCTTCATGGCTTCACTAGCAAAGTAAGTATGAGAAATTGGGCTGGATTATGAATACTGTAATTGTTAGTAATGGATAGAGTAGATATTAAAGTGTTTTAGGAAGGAGCTATAGGAAGTCATTACCTTTTCTTTGTTCAGTGCTTAGTTGTGATGTGTGTCAGTGTTTCATACAAATAGGTCCTCATGTTAGTGGAGGGCAGAAATAGTAATTACAGCCCCAACCACATTATCGGACTACTTTTAAACAAAAGTATTTTTGTATTCTGAATTTGAAATTGTGTTGGTTTCAGATACAGACACACTGAAATTTCCTTTTTTATGATGAATGAACTTTGTTTTTATGAGAAAGAGCCTTGTTGTGTTACTGTATTCTGCCTTGTTGGCTCTGACCAGAATATAGTGCTAATGAAGCCAGAGATCCAGTTCAGTGGACTGGAAACCCTGATTCTTTGTTGAGAATGTGTAGCTGTATTGCAGATAGTCACTTGCTGTCTTGGACATCTTGCTTTATTGATAATTTAACCACTAGATAGTTGAGTAAAGATACAACTTTTTGAGCCCTGACTGGGTAGCTCCATTGGTTGGAACATTGCCCTATGTGCCCACGTTGCTGGTTTGGTCCCTGGTCAGGGCATGCACAAGAAACCACCAATGAATGAAGAGATACAGGAAACTACGTGAAACAAATTAACGTCTCTCTGTCCTCTCTCCCTCTCTCATCTCTCTCCCTCTTCTTTCCTCCCCCTCCCTTCCTCTTTATAAAATAAAATAACTTTCTGAAACTGAATACCAGTTACTACAACTGACAAACTTTGGAATAATGTATGAAGTCTTGTTAAAGACTTAGAATTGTTAAAATCAGATGACAAGCTAGGAAAATAGCTAGGTATTAATTTTGAGAAAATTAAAATAGCATACATTTGCAACTAGCCGAGTAGTGTACTAATAATTTTTAAAATAATGACAAGATCTCTATTTTGCTAAACATTACTATATATATATGTATGTGTACATGGTAGTAATAGCATTAAAATTTAGCAATTCATACTGGCTTTACCCTTGACTTCGTCCATACCTTTTCTTTTTAAACTGATTTTTGCTTTTGCAAATAGGAAAATTTTTTTTTATTGAGCATATTATCTGCTAATCTAAAATAGAAAGTGAAAATAAATTTAAAACTATTTGAACTTTATACATACAGTTTGAAATATAATTGCTTTCTTTGTGTAGGTTCTTGGAAAAGATTTGGATGCTAAAATTTCTAGCTTGAACATTCAGATTCTGAAACTCAAAGAACAAATTACTCATATAAAAGACAAAAGTTTGCCTGCTGTGGTAAAAAAGAATGCCCAGTTATTGAATATGCCAGTTGTGAAGGGAGATTTTGATCTGCAGATTGCCAAACAAGACTATTATACAGAAAGACAAGAGTTCATTTTAAATCAGTTGTTAAAGCAAAAGGCATCGTTTGAACTTCTGCAGTTATCATACGAAATTGAAATGAGAAAGCATTGGGACGTACATCGTCAACTTGAAAAATTGGTTCATGAACTTAGTCAAAGTAATATGATGCTCCACAAGCAATTAGAAATGCTAGCTGACCCATCAGTATCTCAGCAGATAAATCCGAGGAGTACCATTGATACCAAGGATTATTCTACTCACAGGTATGCTTCATTGTTTCTGTTGTAAGTAATTATTTTCCCTTTAGTTTTGTTAAATACTAGAGAGAGTTTGAGTGGAAATTGTGGAAGATTAAAAAATTCTTTGCATTCCATTTTTGGTCTTTTTATTCTCCCACTTTTATATGCCTCTTTTTCCTTTAATTACTTGCTCCCTTTACCATTCATGTTAAATGTGGAAGTAGATTTTGTAGAGCCGAGAGAATGGGGTTGGAGGAATGAATATATACCATGTCTTAATCATCTTTAACACCATTAGATGCCTTGTGATAGATTGGGGGCAGGAGTTTACCGCAGGAAGTTTGCATATAGTTTATGTGCAATAGGTATTGCTGGGTAGAGAATTGACTGCATTTGGAGAAGGTAGCAGTAGAGAGGGAAGAAGACTTCAATTCTGTGTCTAGTCAGGTGAATCGCTGAGAATGAATGCTAGCTCCCTACCTTTCCTGAATGTAAGCAGTTGATGGTATGGGGACACTGAAATTGGAGGGCTAAAGTAGTCAAAGGCCTTGCCTGCCTGGCGTGGCTCAGCGGTTGAATGTCAGCCTATGAACCAGGAGGTAATGGTTCAATTCCCGGTCAGGCACATGCCCGGGTTGAGGGCTTGAGGCTTGCAGTCAGGGCATGCAGGAGGCTTCCGATCAAGATTCTCTCTCATTGATATTTCTCTCTCTTCCTTTTCTTTCCTCTTTGATATCAATAAAAACATTTAAAAACTAACAAAAACAAAGGTCTCAAGAATCTGGATCCTACTCCTGATTTTTCTCTAGGACAAGAGGAAAATCATCTAATCCTTTGTGTGTTTTTTTAATTCATTAAGTGAAGGGCCTAGATGGGGCTGCCTCATTGCAAAATTTCAGAGGGTGGCACTGACATCATGATTTATGTGAACGTTGTCCCCTGAAATTGGTTAGTTCCCACAAGAACAAGGTTGGCAGTTTGGGGCTTGACTAGTTTTATGACATCTGTTGCAATTTATTAAAATAATTAAATACATATCAGCTCTAGAGAAGCTACTTCCACATTTAACATGAATATATATTATGTATATATAATTATATCCTATATAATAAAGTTCTAATATGCAAATCGACTGAATGGCAGAACGACTAGTCGCTATGATGCGCACTGACCACCAGGGGGAGATGACCAACAGTGGTGATTGGGGGTCAGGACTGGCCAGCAGGTGGTGCCAAGCCGTTAACCAGGGCTGGCAGGGATAAGCTCCCCCATCTGCCTGCTCACCAGTCACCCCACAAATAGGCCCTGTGATTGCCAGCCAGGCCTAGGGACCCCACCCTATATATTGGGAACAGTCTCAGATTTAAAAATTAAAACCTGGCCAGGCTACTCTAACATTGAAGAGACGATGATGCAGCAATGACATGTATGGACTCTGGCTTGCACATTTTGTGGTCAGCCTGATTCTGACCCTTATATCTGTGTGACAAAGCCAGTTCTCTCTGCTTCAGTTTTTCCACCCATAAGATGGGGGAAATGATACTGCTGCCTCAGAAAGATCATGTTAAATACTACTTTTTATAGTCAGGGCAAAAAAATGTAGCTGCCCATACAACAGTAAGATACCTTTCACCTGAATGAAAAGTATGGTCACTGGTGCATGCAACGTCCCTGATTGCCAGAGGGATGTCTGACTGCTGGTTTAGGCCCAAGGGCGCAGGCTGGGCTGAGGGATCCCTCCCTCTGCCCCCCCTGCATGAATTTTATGCACCGGGCCTCGTGTGTGTGTGTGTGTGTGTGTGTGTGTGTGTGTGTGTGTGTGTGTAAAAGATTATAAGGAAAAGGGCAGAGACCCTTTTGTTCAGGCATGAAGTACTGTCTCTCGTTTTACCATTTGCCTGGTAGGATTTTCCTGCCAGTAATGTTTGAAGTGGTAAAGTGACCTCCTGGCTCATCAGGATTGAAATAGCAAGTTTGCTATTACTATTTCTGTAGCTCTTTGTTATTTACTTTTTAAATATTTTACTTAAAAACATTTAATGTTTTAGAGAGAAAAGGCAAGGGAGAGAGATAGAAACCCCCATGCTTAAAGGAACATTGATCAGCTGCCTCCTTTATGCCCCCTACTGCTAAACCCTCCCTCCCCTCTGCAACTAGGGCAATATGTCCTGACCGAGAATTGGGAATGGAACTGTGACTTCCTGGTTCATAGGTTGAAACTCAGCCACTGAGCCACGCTGGCTCAGTGAGAGTATTTTAGTTGGAATGTTTTCAGTTGCTTTGTTTAACAGCAGACAGATTAATATTTTTTTAAGTTGTTAACTATCCCAAAAGATGCCTCCATACAGTGGATTGTAATTTTGAAACTATACTGACTTTAGGGTTTCTTTCTCTAATTTTTATTTTCACATTTTAGGCTTCATCAGCTTTTAGAAGGAGAGAATAAGAAGAAAGAACTGTTTATAACCCATGAAAACCTGGAGGAAGTGGCTAAGAAATTAAAACAGGATGTTTCTTTAGTACAAAATCAATTGGCAATATCTGCTCAAGAACATTCTTTGTTTCTGTCCAAACTGAATAATGATGTGGACATGCTTTGTGATGTTTTGTATCAAGGAGGAAACCAGCTTTTGCTTAGTGATCAGGTGGGTGCTTGCCATACATAGTATTTAAAAATGGTTTAAAAATAATGTTCATTGTAAAAGATACTAAAGAAAATGTTCATAGGAGGAAAACATTACCCCAAATCCTATTTTTTTACTTACAATATTTTTTGTTCACATGTAGATACATTTTTTTCAGGTAGTTTTTATAGTGTACACAAAATTCTTAATTTATAAAGTATTTCAGACATATAAGGAAATGTAATACTAATGCTAAGAATTAAAATAGTAATTATAAAACCACCCCTGTGATTTCTTCAACTGCCTTAGCAAATACAGGATTAGAGTTATATCTTTAAAATGCTGTGTATGCTTAGTGATAGAATGTTCCTCCTAATAGTGTTCCCTTCTCTATGCTTGCTTTTGCTTGTTTTTCTTTGTAGTTTTATTAGACATCTATTCCTAGACTATATCGTATCTTTTGAGTTTTATAAACATGGTATTATTTTATATGTATTATTCAGTAACTTTTTTTTTTTTAATCCTCATCCAAGGATATGCTTGGATTTTTTTTTTTTTTTTTGAGAGTGAGAGAAACATTGATGGGCATGTGGCTGACCAGGAATTGCACCCTCAACTCTTTGGTCTTGGGCCAATGCTCTAACCATTGAGCAACCAGCTAGGGCCACAAAAACTTTTTAATTTGATGTAGTTGCTTATTCAGTTTGATTGTTCTATAATTTAGTTGTAATTCCAGTTTGGACCTTGGGAGGAGGTAAGTGTAACTTCCACCTACTCTCTTGTTATCTTGGATCTCCAGTTTATTTTTAATTTTTGTCAGGTACTCAAGTAAAGTACTGTATGAGTATATGTTACTTGAAGAAAACCCACTACTGAATAAACTTACCAGTGTTCCTTATACAGTTTTGGATATGTCCATAGCACAAGTTTAAATAATTTTCTTAATTTTTAATGTTACAGTACTCTAATTATTTCACTATTATTTAATTAACAGATTTAATTATTGTATCATAATTTCTGTAACCAATTCACCATAGCTTGATACTGTGATAGTCTTTTTGTTTGCTTTTGAATGACACCATATGACACCATATAGCCTTAATTGTTGAATACTTTCACTTGGATGAATTCTTGGAAGTAGGATTTTTGGGTTTCTTGAATGTGCACTTTTTTTGGCGTTTGCTACTGTCATATTGCTTTTTAAAGTCACTAGTATAATTTAAATGTCAACCATTGATCATATGGTATACTATCAATTTATGAGTTGCTACGAAAAAAACTTTTTCTGTTAAACTGACACAATACATTCTTATTTAAATTTTTTTATTTTATATTTATATCTTTTAGGTATAGAGAAATTTTTATCATACATTAAAAGGGAGAAAATAGCCAATTTAAATATGGCATTTTTTTTAATATGGTATTTTTAAAGCTCCACATTTAGTCCAATTATTCTACGTTGTTTTTATTATTTCTCACTAGAATATATTTTTTCCATTCATTTCTATAGAGTGTGGAATGAGAAATGGAGGAATGAGAAAGGGGGGAAAAAGGGAGAAACATCCACCTGAGAGAGAGACATTAATTAGCAGCTTCCCACCACTACTGGTGCCGGGAACCTGCAACTGAGGTGCTGGGAACCTTGGCTAGGAATTGAACTCAAGGGCTGATGCTGTAACCAACTGTGCAACTGGCCAGAGCCTTGTATGTTATTTTTTGACTCAAAGTTGTAGTCTGCATTTTTTCACAGTAAACATTAAGAATGCTGGTGATAGCAAAACAATAATCAGATTAAAAGGTAGGCCAGTGACTTGAAGGTATATTGCTCCAAAGAAGACATACAAATGGCTAATAGGTCATCAGGTAAATGCATTAAAACCATAGTGAGATATTGCCTTAACCTGTTGGCTATTATCTGAAGAGTAAAGACAGGGAGTCTTTGTGAGGATGTGGAGAAATCAAAACACTTGGACGCAGTTGGTGGAAATGCCAGGTGGTGTAGCTCCTGTGGAAAACAGTTTGGAGGTTCTGCAAACTGGAGAACTACCACGTCACCCAGCATTCCCACTTCTGGGTGTTTAAACTAAGACAGTGAAATCAGGATCCAAACAGAGAGTTAGCATTCATCTGTTCATGCAACGCTATCATAATAGCCAAGGTGTGAAAACAACCTAAATGTCTATCAGTGGAAGAATGGATAGAGAAGATGTGATATATATGTGTGTGTGTGTGTGTATGTGTATATATATATATACATACATACATACACACCCACACACACACACACACACACACAATGGAATATTTCTCAGCCTTAAAATCTGCAGTATGTGACAACATAGATGAACCTTGAGGAAATTATGCTAAGTGAAATAAGCTAAGTCACAAGGACAAATGTACGATTCCACTTGTGAGATATGTAAACTAATCGGACTCATAAGAAGCAAAGAATAGACTAATGGTTGTTAGAACTGGGGAAGGGGGAATGGGGAGTTGTTAATCAGGTTTAAAGTTTCAGTCATGCAAGATGAGAAAGTTGCAGAGGTCTGCTGTCTAACATTGTGCCTATATTTAACAGTACTGTATTGTCCTCTTAAGAGGGGAGATCTGTTAAATGTTCTTACCACAATACATTTTTTTTCATGTTGGTGATACAACATTTCCTAAGAATATATCTGTTCAATAACAATTACATGGTGCTCTCCAATATAAAAATGCATGTTAATTTCAGATATGTTAACATGTGAAACATTGTATTCTAAAACAGGATGATTTTACTAAATCTTATTGGACTATCTTGATTCAGTTTTTCCCTAGGCCAGTGAGATACAAAATGCCACCCATTTTAACTTACATTTTTATTGTTAATGAAGTTGAACATTTTCAGTATTGAAGTATTACTTTAGCAACTGTTATTAAGATCTTTACTATCGAAATTAAAGGTGAGATTGTTTCTCATTGTATTATGGTTTACCAAATTTTTCCTCAAAAGGAGGCCACTTATTGTAGATACTACTTGATTTTTAAAAAATGTATTTATTTACTGATTTCAGAGAGTAAGGGAGAAGGAAAGAGAGATAGAAACATCAATGATGAGAGAGAATCATTGATTGGCTGCCTCCTGCACGCCCCCCCACTGGGGATCAAGCCTGCAACCCAGGTATGTGTCCTTGGCTGGAATTGAACCTGGGACCCTGCAGTCCGCAGGCTGATGCTCTGTCCATTGAGCCAAACCCACTAGGACACTACTTGATTTTTTAAAAACGTAATTTAAGTATTGCTGTCTGGCATTTATGCCGTTAAGCTGTCATTCTTGAACTTGTACATTAGAATTATCAGAGAGCCTGTTGAAATATAGCTTCCTGGTCCTGTTGCAGAGTTTGAGTAATTTACTTTTTTTTTTTTAATCCTCATCTGAGGATATTGATTTTTAGAGTAACACAGAGAGAGAAACTTAGACGTGGGAGAGATTCATCATGTTTGCCTCCGCTCTTGCCTGGAATGGGGCCAGGTACCTGCAACCAGGGTACATGCCCTTGACCAGGAATTGAACCTGCAATTCTTTATCTGTGGGCCGATGCTCTTAATTACTGAGCAAAACTGACCAGGGCCAGAGTTTGAGTAATTTAGTGTGGAGTGAGGTATAGGAATCTGTATTCATAACAAGTATCGCAGTTATAACCATGCTGAGAAACTGTGGAAGGTTATGAGGGAGGTAGAGC
>PVJN01064062.1:0-10640 GCA_004026805.1 Lasiurus borealis
AACTTGAAGAATTCTGTGAAAGTGTGGAATCATCACTCTGAAAACTGTGACAAAATTAAACACCATTATATTGAACCCTTTTCTAGCTTTAACTTAAAAATAGAAATCATGAGACTTCTATAACAATAATTTTAAAAACACACAGAAGTGAAAAGTGCTATTTTTCAAAAAGTTCAAATTTTTTCTCTACTACATATCAACATGGAATGATTTTAGTTCTCCTGTACTAAAAGTTGGACTTTTAAAAAACTAGTATTATAACACTTAATATAATGATATTAATCAGTAGTGGCTTCAGTTTCAGCTGGACCCCTAATTAGTCTTCGAATTCCCCTTTTTCCTGCAGGACCTTTAGGTTTTGCAAAACTCTGCTTATGTGCATGCTGCTTGGGGTGTACTTCTTCATAAAGGAAGTCCGCAGTTAGCTCATCCCCATTGTCTATCTCAATCTATAAGAGACAAAATTAGTAAAGAGTAATGCAAAATGAAAAGTACACCATGCAAAACCTTAATGAGCACTTGAAGTGTGGCTAGTGTTATTCAGAAACTTAATTTTAAATTCTACTTAATTTTAATTTACATTAAAATTTAAGTAGCCACATATAGGTTTGTGCCTACATATTAGAGTATAGATCTATAGGGAGAATGATCATGATAGGAGTGGAGGAGATCCTAAGGATTTATGATGAGAACAAGAAAAAGCTTTTATTTATAAATCACAATGCATCATAAACTACATGAAAAGGCAATACAAATCTAGCAAAAACTGAAAAACTTTTAAATAAATAGGTAGGCATTAGGTAACTATTGATAAATTAGATAAAATAATTACATCAATAAGTAGGTAGGTAATTACCTTTCTAATGACATCCATTTGTAGTTGTCTTTCTACAATTTCTAGCAGAGGACTCTTGCAGCTAGAATACAGCATCCGTTCTCTTATACTGCATGTGTATCCAGGCATTGAATAAATAAAAACTGTGTTAAAAACAACAATAAATACAATTAGCAGCATATCAATTAAAGCAAATACTAAACCTCATAAAACTATAAACAAGCCTTCTGGACAAGAAATAAGTAACATGTTAAAAACAATGTGTCACATACCTATGGATTCCAAATAGTCTCCTTCATGGGAATGTTTATATAGAAAGAAATGGTAACGTGCTGAATCCTTAGGAATCCTCTTTGGCAAATCTTTTAGTTCTGTATTTGTTGTGTTGGCCAAAATTATAATTTCATTTTTTATGTCTATTTCCTGTCAATAAGAAACAAAGTATACTCATTAAAACAGATACAAAGATATTTGAAAATGATAATTAAAATACTAGGAGACAAGAGGAAACATACATGTTTGACTTTTTCACATGATGTATTATATACTGCTTTTATAGTTGAAAAATATGGGTAAGAATAATCAGGAAGCAAATAAAACAGTATGAAAATCTACTAAAAATAGACCTTCTCTAAACCAGAAGCTATCAAAAAGAGTAGTCATTTCATAGCAATCATTGTATGTCTTACCAATTGCACATAGTTGAGCTGTCTGTTACTCAATTTTTCCAAAGCTTGAAAAGCTTCTCGAGAAATAGGAAATGCCACTCCTTGCAGTGTTTGATGCTTAGTGTCCACACTCACGTCAGTTTGTACCTAAGTATGACAGATTTAATGTACAGATAAATTTCCAGCACTTAGTATTGTCATATGGCAGATATAACAAAACCCAACTTCTATAAAGTGTCATTCCACCCTTGCCCATTTCAATGTAATTAAAATGAACACTTAAAACACTACAAACTTAAAAAGCAAGTAATTTTTCACATTTGTTAATGTCTGTGAGCACTTTGTCAACATGCACAGTGCATGACACATCTTTATGAAAATGTTGGGAGTGAAGGTAAGTGTTAATGGGGTATTAGGGGTTTTTATTTATGTTTGGCACAACTGCAGTGAGCTACATAAGCTCTCTGAAGTATCTTCATATTACACCTTTAATTATCAAATTTTACTTGATAAGATTTATGGACAGTAATATATTTATAAAATAAGTATAGAATTTTATTTTGTTCTGCTAGACATAAAATGTAACACAAATACCATGCACTGAATTCAAAGAGTACACACAGTATACAAAGACACACGCACACAGCTCAACAAAATATACTACTGCAGAAGTTCCAGATTCAGAGCTTTGATTACTAAGAACATGGGTGTATATGTACTGGAGGAAAAGTACTTCAAGAAAGTTTTCAATGCATGTTTAGGACTTTTATACTCAATAAATAATAGCTTATATAGGGTCTCATTTGCAGTGTTGCAACTTCTTCAAAAAGAAGTTTTACTTTTAAAAAAAAATGAATGGAGATTCTACAGCATAAATGATATTGGATAATGAAAACATTATAGAACATGTGCAAATGCATACCCCAATATGATCCTCTGGGTTCTGATTGCAAGGAATAAAACAAACTATCAAACTTGTAAAAAGAAAAAAAATCACATAAAGTACTTACTCAAATTACCTGAGTTAATATAAAAATAGATCCTTGCTATCAGGTTACTATTATAAAGAATATTCAATCTCTTTCCAGACTTATTTCTAGTAGTCTGTTAGTCAGACTAATGAATAGTAGTTTCTGCTACTTTTTTTTTTTTTACTTGTTCTTTTCTATAAATTCCAGTAGAAATACAGTAGCTTTTCCAACTTGTAAGTAGAATGGATGCAGTAAATACATTAAAAAATGATAAACTATAATACGGAATTTATTAACTCAAATATGCTAAATAAGTATATACATATAAACACCATCCAAGTAGCGTTCATAGAAGTTAGTTTATAGAGCCTCTAGAACTCCTTAACATCCTATGCATTTATATTTTATTCTCTTTAGTCATCATTATTCTCTGACATAACATAAAAAAAAACCCTGCTTTAGGGAAACTCAATATATATAATATTCCTTGCACTAAATGGGTAACATACACTTTTTCCATTATTTAGTACCCAAAGTACAAAGTTAAAAACAGTTGTGCTTCCAATAGGAAGATTTACTATTCTGTCACATACAATGTAAAGACAAAAGAAAGCTACTTATGAAATTGGTGTGAAGTTTAATATTCACTTTTAATCTTTCTCCTGAAAACACATTGTACAATCTTGTCTCTAAACTAAACAGAATAATGTAAGCCACCTAATCTATTTATTATCTAGTTATCTCTACATCTATTAATTAAAAATATATTTCCAAACATGTAAAAGCTGGAAAGGGTTTCAAAATGGCAATTTACCTCATTAATTTTAATCTGTCGTAATTCTTCTTCAGCTGCAGTCAACGGGGCAGGAGAAGATTGTGATAGCAAGTATTTTTTATATCCATGTAATGATACATCTTCCTATAAGCAAAGAAATGCACTATTCTTAGTTATTCTCTGGAAGTCAAACCTCAGTGAGGTTACTCAGAACAAATTGTCAATTTAACAGAAAAGAAAATGTTTTCATTGAAAATAAAACTATCAAGAATTTTAATATTTTTCCTTATTTTTTAAAATCCTCTCTTCTATAGGTTTCAAACAATTGTAAGGGGAGAATCTACTCTCCACTTCCTAAAGTTTTATAATTACCAGGTTTTGTATGAGTGTGCTGGTGGTGATGGCCAGCCACATGATGAACTAGTCATGCTGTAAGTCTAAAGGACAATTCTCATTAACCTGCTGGGGAAGCCTGTCCTGTAATTATTTAACAATCAACATATCCAGATTATGAATTCTTATTATGATGTAATTTCTCTATAATTATTCATAGAGAATAATTAAAGTTCTTTATTTCAAAGAAAAAAATATTCTAGAAGTCTACTCTTTATCAAAATTTTGTGGTTTGGAAGACCGAGGACAGAATTAAAAAACTAAACCATTTTACAAGTAATGATGAATAAGCAAAGTAATCTCATTTAATCTTGTAGTCTATACACCAGATTATATTACTTTCTGAACCAGAAGAAAGGTCTAGACAAAGGTCTAGACAATAAAACCTTGTTCACACTAGGGTGGTGAGGGTTTGGCGGGGGTGGGAATGGCTGGTGGTGGGGTGTGTGTGTGAGGGGGGGTTAGTTGGGGAAAAGGAGACATATGTAAAACTTTAGACAAAAAAAAAAAACTGTTCAAAAAATGTAGTTTAATTTTCTTTTAAAACAAAGTAAATTCCTAATAATTTAACTAATTAAAATACATTAGTCAATCAACTAATTATTCCAATGAACTATCAAATCAATTTACCTCCCTCAATGTTCTGATTTAAATAAAATAGTTACTGTTTTCAAAACTTGGGTATAAATATCCATAATATCTAAAAAATATTTTCTCAAGTAGTCTCTAATTTTTCTGAGCCTATTTCACTATCATTAAAATGAAATGGTTAAACTAAATGAGGTGTTGAACTAGAGCATCTCTGAGGTATATTGCAGTTCTTGAAATCTAATAAAGTAGATTCCAACATATTTTTTAAAGGATAAGTATAATGTTTCAGTTAACTTAGCTATCATATGAAATATAACAAACTTTTCTCTCTTATTCTTAAGTTTACAGATTCATCAACCTGAATTCATATCAATTACCCATTACTTAGGAGTTCTTGCATCAGGTATAATTATAAGTTTTGTACCTTTACTGTTCCAAATACTTCATCTTTAATGTGGCCACCTCCAAACTCCTTTTTCAGAGTTGCTCTTGTTGCTGCATACAACATTTTTTGACGAACCTATTAAGATGTGAAAGTTTGCTTAGAAGTTTATAGATTAAAAACTACTATCACAAAAAAAGTACTTTCTAAATATATTAAAATCTTTTAAGCACATTAAAAATAAACTGTAATAAAGCTGAAATCCACTGATTGTGATATGCTAAAGTATGTGTCTACAAATAAACATTATAACACCTGTGTATAAACTATCAGGGCTATTAAGGTAAAACAATCTAAATTTTTATAAATTACTCATTTTAAAAGTATAAAATGAGTTCAAGAAAAAAAAAAAAAACCCTACTTAAAACACTACTTTAAAATATGAGGAAGAAAAAAATTGAAATTAAGTAACCGTGCCACTGACATATTACTAAAAGCAAATCTAGATTAAACATTACTAATTAAGATCAAATATTCATGACATATCTATGGTATATGTGGGGTATATAGGTGATATATGGGATATACCTATGGTATATCCATAGGAGGGAAATATAAATGAAAAGAACTACAATATATACTATAATTAAAGACTCATAACATCTATGGAAAACCAATAGAAATTGTCAACCAACAGAAATTATTTCATAATCCTGTATGGTCAAATCCAATATTTCTTTCATATAGGATATATGAAATTAAAGAGGAGGATGACTTTTGAGAATGATATCTAGATAACTTTAAAAATTGTAGTTTTTCTACAAGAAACAAGAGAATTACTGTTTAAAACATTAGCACTAGTAGTACCCATATATTACTTTTGTCTTTTGTTTAGTCAATCTATTTAGTCAATTTTAACTTTACTAAAACAAACAAGCAACAAAAAAACAACAACCCGTATCACTTGAATGGCAGCTAATAAGAATATTTAATGTAATGTTCAATTAATTATCAGAATTAATACAATTATTACTCTCAGACCAAAGTAGTTAGCTTTATTCTTTAGAGGTCCATAGTAATTTATAATTGCTACAGATTTTAAAGTTCAAATCAATAATAATTCTATTGATTTCAAGGGCAAGACCTCGGAATCTAAGCACATTACTCCTAACTCCACATTACCAATCCAAGGGTTTTCTCCATGGTCATTCTCTTCTATGGAAAATGATTGTTGCTTCTTAACTTTCTCTCAGCCTACAAATATTTCAGAAAAAGAATTCTAGCATTTGATGTTAAACAAGTTACAAAAAAGTTACTTACATGAGAATGATCTGGAGACCATGCAATGAATATCCATTCATATCCCTGGGCATTCTGAGAATCTAACCTGAACAATATATAGCATGGTTGCTTGTCCTCCAACAGGGGTAAAACAAAGGAATCATAATCCTTATCCCAGGAATCTGAAGGTTGACTACAAGATCCAATCACAAGTTTCTCTATGAAGAATAATTTTTTAAAGATACATAAATGGTTTGAAAAACCAAATGATAGAGTAACAAAGAATAGAAGAATAAATGTAGTTATTTCCTGATTACTATTATTCACATCAAAAAGTTGAAAGGAAATGGGTGCTAACAAAAAATAATTATGATATAAAGTAGTATTAAAAACTATACAAAAATGTTATAACTAGCATGGTTAAAATAATGTTACTTAATAAAAACCACAAGAAAGCAGAAAATAAAAATGACCATAAATAGTTGAGCTAGATGGTTGAAGAATGGGTGGTTATATTTCCTAAAATGCTTAATATATTAAAATATATTTAAATAAGTGTACTACCATTCAAAAGATAATTTCTGAAATTAACAATGAATTATACAGTAAGAAATATTAAATAAAACCAGGTTTAGTTCCTATCTGGCCATAATGCTACAAATTTAAAATCTGTCCACTTTAAGGCACTATTTGGCAGAATCATGTAAAAGTGTGAATGTATGGTGCATAGAGCATCTCTTGCACATATATGCAAAGGTATTCACTGCAGCACTATATAACAGCAGACACTGAAAAGTTTAAACATTATCAATAAAAGAATGGACATACTATATGTTACATAGTCACGTTACAAAATTCTATTCATATTAGTAGCAGTTATTAATTATCATTTTATTTATTCTTTGTAATTTCCTTTTATATTATTTATTCTTTGTAATTTCCTCACTTAAAAAATTTCCTCAACACAAAAATAAAACCAGAAAATCAAGATTTAGGAAACAGTGTCATTTTCCTTCTGTAGAGATATTGGTCAAACTTTACCATTTTACTTAATCAGTTAAGAAATGATGGTATTTAAAATTTTAGCTCAGCATTTCTAAAATATGCTGCTTTCCAATTTATTCCAGTTCAGTGTGGTAACAACTGCATATGTAGAACAACTGCATATTTTCAAATTATTCTGGCCTTTTAAATATGTAAGTAGAAAACAGAGAGCAAATATATTTACTTCCAATTTATGAGAGGACAAGTTATTTTTCTAAAGTAAAATATTTCAAGGTATTTAAGAGATGAATCTGGAAAGCATTATGTTAAAGTGAAATAAGGCAATCGGAGAAAGCCAAGTATCACATGTTCTCACTCATTTGTGGAATATAATGAGTAACATAAACTGATGAACAAAAATAAATCCAGAGACATGGAAGCATCAAACAGACTATCAAACTTCAGAAAGAAGGCAGGGAAAGGGGGTAAGAGATCAACCAAAGGACTTGTATATAAAGATGACCAATGGACACAGACAATAGGGAAGTGGGGACATGTGCTGAGAGGTGCGAGAGGTCAATAGAGGAAAAAGGAGACATATGAAATTAGGCTAATGGATTAAGTAGTTATGAAATAAATTGTCCAAATCTAGCAGAATTAAAATATTCTTCCACCCAACCAAATTTTCCCTGCCTACAGATTTTGAAAGAATCAATGTGAAGTCCGTTACATTCTCAGAACTTTATCCCAAAAGGGGAATCATTTCTTCAGCATAAACTGCAGTCAAGTGGAGAAAACAGGAGAGTTTGAAATCCTCTGTCTCTACTTCAAAACTAACTTTACTAAATAACTATTCTCAAATAACTATTTTTTTGGATAATCCCATTACTAATTTCAATTACAGGGGTGGAAGTCCTGACATTAGAAACGGATTGGCTTGCAGAAACTGAGACGAAAAGTAAAAGAGGAAGGTGTCACAACAAAAAAAAACATCTTTCTCACCCTGGCCTGTTAGTTAGTCTCTGGCCTGCGGACAGAAGAGAGTCCCAGGTTCGATTCTGATCAAAGGCCATGCTCAGGTAGTGGGCTCGACCCCCAATAGGGGATGTGCAGGAGGCAGCCAATCGTTGATTCTCTCTCATCATTGATTTTTTTTCTCTCTCTCTCCCTCTCCTATTCCTCTCTGAAACATCTTTTCTCTTTCACTGAACATTAACTTCAGGATACCGAAGGTAAGCAGAGGGCCCATGGGACACAACCAAAATGTATAGGATCCAAGTTAGCTAACGGCAAGCTTTGAACTTACTTCACATTTATAGCTCAAGTCACTGACAATGACTTAGAAGTTTAAAATCTAACACCCAGTAATCCAAGGACAAGCAATATATAAAAAAATGTTAACTAACCATTTTCAATAGATATTTTCAGAAGTCTGTATTTTCCATTTCTTGCTCTGGCAAATACATCTTTAACATCTTCACTTGCTGTGGGAAAAGATAAAAGAAATATAAATCTATCTCTATACTTATGTATTAATACTTTCTAATGCTATTTAAGTGAAAAAAAAAAGGAATTATAATTCAAAGCAATGTATCCTGAGTATGTAGCATCCTCTTATCAGTAACTTAAACACAGTGGACACTACACAGCTAAGAAATATAAATATATTTTAAAAGCATTTTAATTCTAACTTGTTTTAACTAGATAATTCCATAGCAGAATTAACACTGGGAGTGCTGGCCGGTGTGACCCAGTGGGTTGGAGCGTAGACCTGGAGGTGTCTCAGGGTTCCATTCTGGGTCAGGGCACACATCCAGGCTGCCGGTTTGTCCTGGTTGGGGTGCTTACAGGAGGCAAGCAATGTTCTCTCTCACATCAATGTTTCATTCCCTTTTCCTCTCCCTTCCTCTCTCTAAAATCAATTAAAAAATAAAATAAAATAAAAAGAAATAACACAGGCAGTGAATATATTAAGCCAAACCCAATAATGAACAAATTACAATTCTGAAAAATACCTTTATTGCTTCTTTGAAAAAAAGTTGAAAACCTGCTTTCATTCTCTTCTACTCCAATTTCAAGCTTATGATAAACAAAAAAAAACACACCTTTATCAATTTTCTACATTTTCTCATTAAAAAAAATAAAATAACACTAAATATAAAATACCCTAAAGAGAAAAAAAAAGTCACTAAAACCCATTCAAGCTTTTTTACTTCTGATTACATTTTTTTTCTAACTATAGTATTCCACCAAATGCTGGATGGAGCAAAGCTCACTGAGCAAAGACATACTTAAAAAAAAAAAAAATCTAACCCGTGTTCCCATTACAGCTTCAATTTCCTTCTTGGGTTGCACGCATGCTTGACAGCAAGAACGAACCACTACTTACAGGCAGTGCTTGCGAGCGGTTTCAAGCCTCCAAGTTCACAATCACATATTTAAATGTGAAAACTACCACGGACAAATAAAAAACAACGCTTTTCGATTGGAAACTATTATTTTTTTTTGTTCCTGTGTGTGTGTGCGTGCAGGGCAGGGGCCGGGTGCTGTCCAAGTCCCCTTAAGCACCAAACACAGTGATCTATATATATATATATATGTATATGTATATATATATATATATATATATATATATATATATATATATATTCATCTTCTAGGGAAAAGATGCATCGTCTCCCAGCAGGAAGGGCTTGTGTTTCTAACAGGACTCATTACGCGATCTCGGGTAACCCCGGGATATATTATTTGTCCGGGATGAGGCGGGCGCTTCCACACTGCCCATTTTCCAACGAGCAGCGGAGGTGGGTGAGCTATATAATTGCACATCCAGCCGCCTGCACGGACAATTAAAAAGGGCAGCCAGCCAGCCAGCCAGCCACGCACCTCGGGCTGCCCAGGTCCCCGGGGGTGGGGGGGAGTCACTAAGAAAAAAAAAAAAAAAAGATCAAAACAACCCCTACTCAGGGTTCCAGAACATAGGGCATGTCCCCATTTTGGAAGAAAATACGGGAAGAGTTTGGAAACTCATCTTGGTGGAGATAGAAACCAGCATTTTCCTTTTTTTAGAGCCAAAGTCCCGGCGCAATCTCCCCGGGAACCGTCCAAAGGGAAACGCTCCGTCTCCGGGCAGCTCCCGGAGCCGCCGCCGTCGCCACCGCTCCGCTCTTCCCCGCCGCAGAGAGAGGGTTTTTGCAAAGTTGGGCTCCGGTCGGGGGGCGGCGGCGGCGGCAGGCACGCCCCCTTTCCCCCTCCGGGCCGCCTCGGACACCGCCGTCCTCCGTTCCGGGCGAATTTCGGACTCGCCTGCTACGTGGCGGCGGCCGGGCCTGGGCTGGGAGGGAGGGAGGGACGCAGGCCCGGAGCGCCCGGGAGGCGAGCGAGCGAGCGCGCGCGGGGGGGACGCACAGGCCCGGCTCGCGCCGCCAGACAGGCTTCCCCGCGCCCCCGGCCCGACGTCGCCCGGCCCGGCTCGCAGCCGGCGCGGCTCGCCCGCAGCCTCCCGGGAGCCCCATCCCCGCGGGCCGCCCCGGGCGCCGTTACCTTGGATGCCGGTCTGGTGGGACATGGCGGCGGCCGCGGGCTCCCGGCTCTGGCGCGGAGGACGGCGAGCGGCACCGGCCGGCGACTCCAGGAAGTGGAGACTCCGAGGCCGGCCCCGCGCGTCATCAGCCTGCGCCCCGCGGCCGCCGCCCCGCCCCGGGGCCGCCGGCGTCCCCGCGCGCCCCCGGCGCCTGGCGCGCTCCCGCCGGCCGGCCGG
>PVJN01064063.1:0-10596 GCA_004026805.1 Lasiurus borealis
GGGGGGGGGGGGGGGGGGAGAAGTCCTCCTCCCTCTCTGTGACACTCCCCTCCAACCCCGGCCAACTCAGTACCGATCTCCAGGGCTGTCTCACTTCCACCCAGGAATGCTATTTATAGCTAGATGCAAAGTCATGAAATCGGATGACGGAACCTCTGGTTTAAACCTAAGGAGCCCCGCAGGATGTAACGCCCCCCAGTGTGCTCACACCCTTTCTAAGAGCCCACCCCACCACCCCTTTGATACATTCAACAGGGGTCCCAAAGGAGGAGAGGGAAACTTCCTGGAACAGCGCTCCCTCGTGTCCCCGGAGCCAATCCAAAGTTCCCGAAACCACTTCCCTGATAAAGACCTTCTACCCTTGTCACCTCTTGCAGCCCCTCGCACCTCCCCTCTTCCTAACCCCATGAGTCCCCACTTGAAGCCATCAAACAGCCAGCACTGCTGATTAGGAGGGGAAGGCTTTACCTGCGTGTTCTGGTCTCTGGCCTATTTTTCTGGATATTTCTGTGTGCGAGCCACTGTCTCACTTGGCCCTTCACAGTGTGGCCCCCAGGCCGGGCTGATGACAGAGAATGAGAACAAGCAGGTCGATTCCAGCTCAGGCAGCGGAGATGGAAGGCAGGAAGCCGACCCAGAAGCGGGCTGCCCACCCCAGAGGCTGAGCTGAGAGAGTCAGAGATACACGGAAGGACGTCAGCCTGAAAGGATTCTCCTGGGATTCTGCTCAAGCCCCAGGAGGGATCTGTCTGCCTTGATTCTGTGTTTCCGTCACAGCACTCTTTCCCAGGCCCTTCCCTGGAGCCCCTCACAGCTAACGGTGAAATCGCACATCTTGAGGAAATCGGAGCAGTTTTTAGTCACTTTGAACGGGTGTTTCAAAGGCCTTCTTACTGATCTCAGACACCCCAAGATCCCTAGCCGTCCCAGTGACCACCCCCAACCACGGGAAAATGTGGTCTGGGTTAGAGCTGTATCTTCAAGTCTCTGTATAATTAGTTGGGCCTGTGGGATGGGGCTTTTAGCGCATTCCATTAAAAAAACAGAGCAAGACATATGTCCCATCGAAGCTTTGCTGCCTCACACCCATTAACAGTGACAAGGGCTAATCTCAACAAGGTCATAAATCTTCCCAGATAACTGAGCACTTCCATCTTCCTCCTATAAGTGCATTTCTCTTGATGGGGACTTTGAAGGTGTCAACCTGTTAGGTCAGCTTCTTAGAATTGGCCTGGCAAGTCTCTGTAGTGGCAACGAAGGGACTACATGACTGTTTGTGGTTGTTGTGGGGATGCTGTAATGGCACCTGTAGTCGGTGGAAGCAGCAATGAGGCTTGGTTTACCCAATGCCTTATCCCATGTCTGCCCTGCCCTTCCGAATGGTCTCCCTCCACAGTTTTCCCAGGAGCCTGGGGCTCCTTTGATCCTCCCTGTGTCTCTCTGTCCTCTCTGCTAAATGTTGGGGAGCCTTTGGGCTCAGCCCTGCCCTTGTCTCCCAGTCACACTCACTCCTGTGTGTGGTCAGCCAGCCTAATGGCCTCAGCTACTGTCTGTGTGCGTGATTCTCAAATGTGTGTCTCCAGCCCAGCCTCTCATTTGAACCCCAGGCTTATATACCCAACTGTTTTTTTTTGGAAGGGGGGGCATCTTAAGTGTAATATGGCCACATCATCAAAATTAAAGACATCTGCACTTCAAAGGACGCCACAGGGCGTGAAAAGAGAACACACAGAACCAGAATAAAAGTGTGCAAGTCATATGCCTAATTGAAACTTGTACTTATTAAAAACAATTATAACTTAATAATAAAAGAAAAAATATAGCCCAATTTTAAAATGGGTAAAGTCTTGAGTAGACATTTCTAAAAAAAAAAAAAAAATCCACAAGCAGCCAATAAATATATGAAAAGATGTTCAAAAGCATTAGCCACCTGGGAAATGCAGATCAAAACCATAATGAGCCTGGCATGGCTCAGTGGTTGAGCATTGATCTATGAACCAGGAGGTCACAGTTTGATTCCCAGTCAGGGCACGTGCCCAGATTGCAGGCTCGATCCTAGTGGGAGGGGGAAAGAGGAGGAGGCATGCAGGAGGCAGCCAATCAATGATTCTTTTTCATCACTGATGGTTCTATCTCCCCCTCTCCCTTCTTCTCTGAAATCAATAAAATATATACATTTCTAAAAACCATAATGATAAATCACTTCCACCCATTATGACTAAAATAAAAAGGACATAGTAAATGTTGAGAAGGAAGTGGAGAATTTAGAACCCTCATATACTGCCGGTGAGAATGTGAAATGGCTCTTCAGCCAAAGTTACCATATGATCCAGCAATTCTACTCCTGGGTACCTATACGAGAGAAATGAAAACATATATCTGTACACTGAGTTGTACACAAAGGTTCACAGCAGCATTGCTCATAATACCAAAAAGGAAAAACAGCCCAAATATCGATCAACTGCTGAATGCATAAATAAAATGTGGTATATTATACAATAAAATATTTTTCAGCAATAAAGAAAAATGAAGCTCTGATAAACGCTACACATAGAGGAACCTTGAAAACATTATGGTAAGTGACCAAAGCCGGTCGCAAAGGACCACATAACACCATATTATTCCATTTACATGAAATGTCCAGAACAGGCATATCTTTCAAGACAAAAGTGCTTGCATGGGGCTGGAGGGATGAAGGATTAGCAGGTGAGGGCTAAAGAGGGCTGGGTTTATTTTGGGGATAATGAAAATGTGCTAAAATTGATTATGGCGATGGATGCAAAACTCATGGAGACTCACAGCATACTAAAGCCATTGACTCATACACTTTAAACGGTTGAACTGTGTGATATGTGAATTGTATCTCAATAAAGCCTTCTCAAAAACTTTCCCGATGATCATGAAAAATATCTAATATGACTAAATGAGGACTCTTGATTTTTCCCTCTTCCCAAACTCTCTTCTAAGGGTGCCAGAAGGTGCTCTAACCAAATAACCAAGGGCCATCCTAGACTTGCTTTGCTGATACCCCATGTCTAAGCCATCAAGCCCTTTAGAAAACCTTCAAGAAAAAAACTAAATCAACCACTTCTCACCAGCCCTCACTACTCCTGCCTTTCTCCAATCCATCAGTGTCTCTTCCTGGGCTGCTGCCCTAGATTCCCATTGTTCTCACTGCCTCTACTCTTGCCCTTGCCAATTTAGCCACTCAAACACACACACACACACACACACACACACACACACACACACACGCACACACCAGCAGCCACAGTCTCCATTTTAAAACATCTATCAGACCACATTCCCTTGCTCAAAATTCCGTCTGCACTTTTCCATCATATTTTTAAAAAATCCAAACATCATACAAGCCTATCTTCCCATTTTTTGCACTCCCCACTGCTCACCCTAGATCAGATTTCTCACTGGTCCTCCAATTTTATACCATCCTCACTGTCCTTACACTCACTGTCTCCTCTCCCTGGAACATTCTTTCCATAATCTTCGTGTGGGTCACTTCTTACATGGCCCATATTTCTGCTAGAATATCAGTGCCTCTAGCAGACCCTGCCTAAAGAAGCATCTCGCTTCACCCCGTTACTCTGCCCTCTTACCCTGCTATAGCTTGTATGGTGCTCATGAGTATCAAGAATAATGTTTTCCTCATTGGCACTTACTCTGTCTCCCCCAATATAAGCTCCACAAGAGTAGGATGCTCGTCTTTCTCACTCACCACTGCTTCTCTCCACCGAGAACAGTAGCTGGCACTGGTTGCTGAGTGAATCGATGCAGGCCAGGAGGCAGCATGGAGAACTGCTTGTCCCACTGGCCCCAGCTGTTGCATTGCTAACTCTGTGTGGGGCAGCAAATCCCACCGAGGAAAAGCAGGGGAGAAAAAGCCTCCTTTTTTGGACCCAAACCAGCTTCATAAGCAAGAGGCGGTTCCAAGGCTGAGAAACTCCCCATCTCACTCAGTGACTCCGGTCCCCTTTCCTAAGCCACTCCCTTCCGTCCACGCTGCCTCTCACCTGCCTTCACACAGTGGGCACACAGCTAGCTTCCTTGTAAAACTGGGGGAAGAGGGATGAGAGGATACTGAGTGCTGTTATGGATCAGATTGCATCCCCCCAAAAATATATGTTAAAGTTTTCACTCCCAGTCCTAACTTAAGTTGGAAATTGGGTCATTACAGATGTAGGCAGGCTAAGATGGGGTCATTAGTGGGCCCTAATTTCAGTAGGGCTGGTGTCCTTATGAGAAGAGGAAATGCCATGTGAGGACCTGCAGGGGGAACACCTGTGACACCTGGGGCAGACATGAAGTGCTACAGTGGCAGGCCAAGGAAGGCCTGGGCCCTGCCAGTACCTTCATCTCAGACTTCTGATCTCCAGAACTGTGAGAGACTCAATTCCTCTTGTTTTAAGCCTTCGGGTCTGTAGTGCTTTGTTATGGCAGCTCCTGGAAACTAACAAAAGAGCAAGTTTACTGGCAGAGCAGCCCCACTGGTCTTGGAACTGTGCAAGCCTGACCTGCGGGCAGGGATTCATCTCCTGGAATCTATGTGTAATCAGTCACAAGGAGGGGTGAGGGTTATATCCGAGTATATACCTCTGTTTTTATATGAATGGATGGATGAACTCTACGTGGAAAATGGGTTCTTAACTCTAATCAACTTCAATGACATCCAAATCAGAGGGGCCCATACTTTAGCTACGTTAACGACTGTCCTTCTCTCTTGCAGCTTCCAACACTTTCTGGAACAAAGGTAGGTATAAATATGTTAGGGAAGCATATAGAAAAATCTACAAACATATAGATAAAGGCACCTCATAATTCTTTGGATGAAACCTCCCTAATCCATAGCATCCACAATCTTGGATGCGTTTCCAGTTTCTGATGGCGAGAACCAAGGTGCGCATGTGCCAGGTTTTGTTAAGTGCTGTGTGTGCACATGTTGTCCATTGCTGAAGACCCTCAAAGGGGATTCAGCTCAGCCGGCTGTCCTCAGCGGGGCACCTATGCTTCAGGCCAGGATGGCTGAGCTCATGCCACTTCTCGCAGCAGGTCCATGTGTCAGTTGAGTGCTCTCTCTGACTTGTCTTTCCTCCTCCTTGGAACAGGGGCCCAGCAAGGACAGTTCTTCTCATGCCACAAAGAGGCACAACTGAGCAAGTGAAAACAGGCCAGGTCTCCTAAGATCTAGACTCAAAACTGGCACGTGGACACCTTCTCACAGGCTATGAAGGTCTGGGGCAAGACGTGCAATCACTGGCAATGAGCACAGAGCTGGCTGGGACTCGGGGTGAGGTGAAGAGGTGCAGTTCACCGACCATACCTGGCAACAAGGGAACTGGGAAATGTCTCTTTGTGATTAGGTGACAAGCCTTACTACAGTCAGAGGTGTTTCTGAGGAGAAATCCAGTCTCTACAACTCTCCTTCTCTGCAAAACGCCAGTATCGGCCAGCACAAGTCCATTGTAATTCTTCCCCTCACCTCAGGACACGGGCTGTGTAGATTTATGAAGTACTCACAAGAAGGCAAGAAAGGAGAGAGAATGTGCATTGAGAATACGTGGGCCTGCGCTTAGCAGTGCCCTCTACTTCTGAGCAGGTGGATAGAGTGATTTTTTTTTAATATGGTCTATCTCAAAGCCCTCAGCCAAGAAAGAGAAAATTCATGCAACCTTAAAGGTAGGGCCCAAAGCTCTCCCTGTGTGAGTTTCCCCAATACAGTGATACCTCAAGATACGAGTTTAATTCATTCTGTAACCTTGAGGCGTGGGAAACTATGAGACGCTCGAGTCACGGTAAACTGGTGGGTCATGTGCAGCTGGCCGATCCACCCGATTACTCCTATCTCAAATGTTGCTCGTATTTCAAAGCAAAAATCGTTCACTCAACAGCTCATATCTCAAAAATCTCATCTGTTAGGGCACTCGTATCTCAAGGTACCACTGTACCAGCATGGTGTGCAAATGGCAGGCAATGAGAAGGCAAATTATGCAAATTGAGTATCCCTCAGAAATAACCACAGAACCTCTCGGCCTCTGTTTCCTGAAAGGAGAAGGCAGAGGAAACAAGTAATGGGATACAAACACCCAAACGGAGCCCGCTGAGCCCCACCCGCCCCAGCATGTCCTCTGGGCTCTGAGACTTTGCAGAGAAACACAAACACAGCAGCCCCTGCAGGACAGGAGTCTTCAGAGAGTGCTCCAACCTCACTGCGTGTCCTTTCCTGTTAGCTGGTGCCACTTCCATGCAGACTGCTTAACTTTTAAACATGTGTTTTTATTTGTTTCAGAGGGAAGGGAACTAGAAACATAAATGATGAGAGAGAATCATTGATCAGCTGTCTCCTGCACATCCCCTATTGGGGATCGAGCCTATAACCCAGGCGTGTTCCCTAGCCTGGAATGCACGTGTGACCTCATGGTTTATAGGTCAATGCTCCACTGCTGAGCCACACTGGCCAGGCACCTCTAGCTTTTTGAAAAGGCTGGTTTCTTGCACAATCTATTCAGTGTTCTTACTTCAAGTGCTTCCTCATTATGATCCGTCAACACTGCGACATGGTCAGTATTCCAAATAGACAGGTCTGGCTCTAATGGAAAACACCCAACATTTATCTGCATACGAATTTCTGTGCAATCCTGGCGGCTGTGTGAGAGGGGCATCATCGTTCCAGCTCTATAAAGGAGAAAACCGAGACCTGTGCTCTGAGGAAACAAAGCTGGAACGCGAACCCAGCACCTTGTGTCTAGCACCCTCGCTGCCTCCCCCAGGAAACCTTCTCCATTTGGTTTATCCATTTGGCCTGTCAGGCAGCGTCTGAACGCTTTCTGTTGGCCAGCAGGTTCTAAACTACTTTTTCAGCTTTTGTTCTCACTCCCACCAGCATAAGCTCTACTCTCCAGTTCTGTCCATCCCTCTTTCTTGAGATGGTCTGTCTCACCCCGATGACAACATTCACCTGTAAAGCTCACCTTAGAGTCAAAGTCCTCTGTGTCCCTTTGTCACAAAGTCCTGCTAATCCTCTGCAGAAGACTTTCTCCCTCTGCACCCCCTCTGTATGTTCCTGTCCTAAGTCCTCCTGTGGCCCTCAGTACTTTCCACCATGTACTGAGATGATGTCTGTACCTCTGTCTGAAAACCCCCATCACTCTGAGAACCTGGAGGGAGACACCTGGTCTTACCCATGTTTTTCTTGTTACATGATAACATTTAGCTCAGCTCACTGTACAGAGCCGATACTCAATATTTGCTCCTTCAATTTATTCTTTTTTTAATATATTTTATTGATTTTTTTTACAGAGAGGAAGGGAGAGGGATAGAAAGTCAGAAACATCGATGAGAGAGAGACATTGATCAGACGCCTCCTGCATGCCCCACACTGGAGATGTGCCCGCAAGCAAGGTACATGCCCCCAACCGGAATCGAACCTGGGACCTTTCAGTCTGCAGGCCTATGCTCTATCCACTGAGCCAAACCGGTCTCGGCTGCTCCTTCAATTTAAAAGTGCATTTATTGAGTATCTACTATGTGTCACAAACTGTTAGGTAGTAGAAACATATAAATCATTGAGACACTGAGTAGAGCATAAGAATAAATAAATGAGTGAATGGATCAGTAAATGATGAAAATGTGAGTCTACACTATAGTCTCGTCATTATTTTCTTTTCATACTACAGATAGCTGAAGACGTTTCCTGGAAAGTGGAATAGCGGTGGGTTAAATGACTTGCAGTGTCAAAATGCTCATAAAATCGCAGATGGCACCAGAAGGCAAGAAAGGAGTGGCTCAAACCACATGCCGGCTCTGTTTTACAGGGAGAATGGGAAAATCAGAGGAGTAAACCCAATGTTTATAAAGCTGGGCTACTTTAAAGGCACGGGAGGAGTGCGTTGTGTCAGGATCCCCCAGGGTGCCGCTTGCAGACAGTGATTATTCATCCCACATGCACCTCTTTGTAAACCCAGCTCCCACAAAATGAGCTGTTGGAGAGGAATCTATGTGTCAGACATGCTGGAATGGATGACGTTGGAATTCTGTGCCACCGTGAGGTTCTGAATCGCTGGTTCCAGGAGGGAGGAGGAAGGAAGCATAAACAAAAGCAGAGAAGAACCGAAGGCAGCAAGAGTAACTCGTTAAGAAGAGCGTTGCCCAAATGAAAACCAGATGAAGATTGGACAGCAAAAGCCAGAGGAGTTGTCAGAGAAAACACCACGTGACAGGCCCCGGTACCCTCTTTATCTGCCCAGAGTAGGTTGGTCCAGCTAGTGACATGTGAGCTCAAAATTTCCCACAATTTTGTCATTGTCCTCACGGAGGGAAGGACAATCTAAAAGGGGTAAAAAAATAAAAAATACAATATTCTGAAACCTGTTTGGCTCAGTGGATAGAGCGTCGGTCTGCAGACTGAAAGGTCCCAGGTTCGATTCTGGTCAAGGGCATGTACCTTGGTTGCAGGCACATCCCCAGTAGGGGAGCGTTCAAGAGGCAGCTGATCGATGTCTCTCTCTTATCGATGTTTCTAACTCTCTATCCCTCTCACTTCCTCTCTGTAAAAAATCAATAAAATATATTTTGAAAAGAAAAGAAAAAACCACTGTGATTTATGGAAAATGTGATTCTCAAAAAAAAAATTTTTTAAGTAAAAAATACAACATGTGTGATGTGAAATACAGCATAGGGAAGACAGTCAGTGATATTGTGATCACTCTGTGTGGTGTCAGATGGGTACTAGACTTATCAGGGGATTGCTTTGTATGTATACAATGTCTAACCATTTTGCTATACACCTGAAACTAATAAAACATTGAATGTCAACTGTAATTGGAAAATTAAAAAATAATTTTAAAAATTAACAGGTAAAAGATGTGAAGACACACACACACATACCAGAGCATTTTTTAAGTGAAATTCTGTGGTATCTGGGATCTACTGGAATACACTCCAAAGAAACGAAGTCTCAGTTCAGCATGGGGAGAGGGACACATGAAATAAACTTGGACAAAAACTGATAAATTTGAAACTGAGTAATACAGACATGAGAGTTTATTACTCTCTCTCTCTCTCTCTGCTTGTATGGATGCTTGAGTTTCCCGAATAAAACATTAAAAGAAAATACAACTGAGCAAAGGGACCGCAGGACGGAAATCGAGGATGATGAGCCAGCTCTGAACTCCGGCCCCACCGGGTCTCTTGTGCCTCTTTCAGCGTAAGGTTGTGCCGTCTGATATGTGCTGCTCAGTCTGCCCATTGAAGCGTGGTGTATGGACAAGCTGCGGCATGTGTGCAAGTCCCATTTCCACGGAATGGGCACGGGTGCTCTCGGCACAAGGTTTACAACATCAGAGGGGAAGCATTTCTTTTCCCACTAAAGGCAGCCCGGCTCATCCTGCCAATGGGGAAGCAGAAGATGGGGGGGACATGGGGGGAATGTGTTATGTTATTTGAGGACAGCAGAATCCAGCTTCGTGGTTGACAGAATGAAATAGGAATGCCCAGCAGCCAGTCTCTACACAGGACACTGGAACTTGGGGCTCATCTCTGGACAGGAAACCAGGGCCTCCTACCACGTAAAAGAGGAGAGATGGCATTGACAGATGTGTATGTTTAATATGAGTAGTCTTGCCCTGGCCCTATTTCTAAGTGGTTAGAGCACTGGCCCATGTACCAGAGGGTTTTGGGTTCAATCCTCCACCCAGTTCGGGGCACTTGCAAGAGGCAACAAATCAATGTGTCTCTCTCACATTGATGTTTCTCTCTCTCTTCCTCCTCCTCTTCCCTTTCTCCCTTCCACTCTCTCTAAAAATCAGTGGAAAAAATACCCTCAGGTGAGGATTAACAACAACAACAAAATATATATGAGTGGTCTTATCGCTAGTCTCTGAGTCCCTTGAGATCTGTGGCTGTTTCCTTTTTTATTCAGTTTTGCCTAGGGTCCAACTCAGTGCAGGAACTGCATACATGTTTGCTGAAATGCAATTGAAGACAGACAATATGATCATTAACACACACCCATTAACACACTGCCCAGTCCCTCTGTTCAGGTTCACTCTGATTCTCTCCCTCCTCTCTGACCTTCCCTGGAAGGGGTAATGAACAATTCAGCAAACAATAGCATATTCTGGTGGTTAAGAATATAACAATTTAATTAATATTTGTTTCTTCAATAGTGCCAATCTCATTTACCCAGGAGAGCAGTTTCCCATTTCTGTTCCAGGTTTCTCCCAATAAAAGAGACCAATCCTGCAGGTACCTGAAGGCCATTGTTAAGAAAGAAGGTAGGTTTGTAATAGACACAATACTGTGATCATCATGTTTTAAACACGGGACATTTATTTAGGGTTTTGTGAACTCATACATTATTAGGATAAATTCTAATTTATATCAGAATATAATAAGCAAATATAGAATACAATAAATTGCATTTGTGTACATAAATACAAACTTTGAGGTAGGGCCTCAAGAATAATGACTCCTTAAATGAATAATACACAGTATCTAATACGTACTCTATAAGATATATATTATATATGGTGCATCATTTGTAACATAATATATTTTCTTCATGTACAGTTAATGAAAAAATAG